>CM034361.1:124177829-124192997 GCA_019925275.1 Mytilus edulis | reverse complement strand
GTCTACTAAATCACACAAAACAATGCTAAATCTTTCTACCTCCATGCAGAAATATCTTTTTTGTAATCAAATATAATTTGATGACGTGAATTATCAAAGATAGTATTTTCCCACCCTCTATATAAACTTAATACCCTAAGGAACATTCAGTTAAAGTCTGAAGGTATTTTGCCCAGTAGTTCCAGATGAAAACATTACTGAAATAGGTTACGACGACGACGACGGACGCATAGTGATGGCATAAGCTCCAATGAACCTTTAGGCCAGGTGAGCTAAAATGATGTAAATCGTACGAAACATTTTTTTTTTTGCGATCTAAAGAGCACTTTACGTCCTATCAAGGATTCGCCACTAGAAACAGCCTGGCTCTAGTATTGCTTCTTCAAAAATAGCAAAAATATCATTAGGGTCGGTAGTATAGTAAGTGGAAAAACAGGTTTTTTTTTTTTATTGTCTCACTGACATTTACCTAATATCCATTGTCTCGACATATGATTAACATTTGAACACTAACCTCTAGAAACATAAACAAAAAATCAATAGTTCTAAATAAGTATTTGATTTTACTAACTATAAATAAGACTGTCAAAAAACTTGGAAAATGGTATAAAACGATGATATAAGAGAGGAAGGGACAGTCGGATGACGTTGCAACGTATATCAAAACTTATATTAACATAACAAACTTTAAAAAAAAAAAATGTTTTATCAACTTAATTGTACAATATATCATATATTTCTACAAACTTGTTTCCACAAACATACAAAATTTTGCCGGACTTATCAATGCAAAGATCACGTAGTTCTTTGATTTTGTCAAAATTATCCAAAAGAGTTTTGCTTTGCTTTCCATCTTCAGATATAACATGTAATGCACCAGATAGGTCACATGCTATTATACATCCTTGATCATTAACGGCAACGGAAATAACATTTTTCATATGCTTGTCCTTGTAGCAAAATATTTCGGAGCCTTCCGTTGTTGTTACTACTACCTCGCTATTATAAGATGTGTAAAGTAAACGCTTGTTTTTTATATCGGTTGCAAGCCCATTATTTTTTGCGCAACAGTCTGTTCTGATATTAAAACACTTTTGTAACTTTGCTTGATAATCAATCTTCATCTTTCGCAGGTTATTCCCAACGATTACATACATGAGTCCATCAAAGATGCAAAGCCCACCGGTGTACCCGTCGCTTTTAACTTTTTGGCGTAATACAAATTTACTTTGTTGTATATTGTAAGTATATATGTACGAATCATAACACGAAACAAAAAGAGTACGGGTTTCGATATCACAAGCCAGTCTCTTTATCACGTTATGGATAGCAGTTTCCGCTATACATGTGCCAGTATCACAATTAATTGCATTCAACTTTCCATCAGCACCAACAAAGATAATTTTGTCCATGATACATATAGCACGAACATCTAACTCTAAAAACATAGTTTTCTTGTGTCTCAATGTTATATTTTTAATTGAAATCTTATCCAATGAATTCATGTACATACAGTCATTCAAGTCAATTGGAACATTAAAAGTCGAATCGATTTTCCCAAAACTGTCTGCTTTTTCTACTTGACGGATCGTATCATTAATAGCAAATCCTGCTCCATCAACTGATTCTACATTTAAATTTTTGTTCGTTTCATTGATTTTAGATTTTAATTCAGGTTTTGACCTTTTAAGATGAATAAACATATGATTCAAAGAACCGTACTCTCGGACAGACTTTGTCATGTTCAATAATGAAACCACGTGGCTTAGCAGATTTTCGGCAGTTTTCAACTTCCCTTCGAAGATAATGTTTTGTTCTTCACGCGTTATGTGCAGCTCCTTTACAAATGAAGCCAGTAGAATATCGACTCTGTTTTTTACTGAAGCGGCGGATTTGTTTGCGGCTAACTCGATATCTTTGAAAGAACTGTCAAGCTTTAAATATTTGCTTTTCTTTTCTGTAACTAATTCTTCAACTTTAGCTTTTACTTCTGTCAACTCAAATTCAAAAGATTCTATTTCATTCGTTTTAAAATTCATTATTTCTTCAAAAGCTTGGACATTTTTACAGTTTTTATGCTGTGCTGTTAGGCAAAGCAAACAGCAAAGTTCTTGGTGATCGAAACAGAAAGCTTCCAAGATTTTAGAAGTATGAACGGAACATTTATCAGAAATCAAACAAAAATCAGGCTCGCCTCCGATAGCACACTTACTTATTTCTTCGATTTTCACAACTGTATGATCAGCAGAAATCTTCATACGATTGTGAATTCGTAAACAGTCATCACAAAACGCGTCACTGCAATCCCGGCACCAATGTGTTGCTACGTTTTGATTGTTTTCTGTTTTGCATAGATGACACTCTTGTTTCGTAGATTCTGATTGGTCCATTTGTGATAGAATCGATAGACTTGGCGGTAGAGACGATGCCCACTGCGATATTTCCTCTTCTGGATTAGTGGGCGTAACATCTGATCTACAAACGGGACAAGGGTAACTCGAAAGTTTATGTCCTGTCCGACGTTCTGATGATAAAATAAACTCACCGATGCACAATTCACAAAAAGTATGAGAACATGGTAAACTTTTAGGCGTTTTTAGTTTCTCTAAACATATCGGACAAGTGAAAATATCACATTCATATTTAGCCGTTGCCATATTTATAGATCGTAAAAAACACAGGTAAATACCTTCCGCGTAATAAGTTCAGTTATCTCCTCCTTGATATTTCATATCAAAGTACTTGTATACTGTTTACTCGCGGATTAACCCAACATCTGGCTACTGGCGTATAAATCATCCAAAATAACTTCATACTACTTGAAGTAAATTGTAATTGTTTCTCACTGCCATATTTAGGCCGATTACATGTTTTTACAGTTAATAAATTTCGTAGATTTTTTAGTAACACAGGCTAGATCTGATAGAAAGGAACAGTTGACAAAGGTGAAGACTAGGTTTTGTCTGAATGCTTCACTATTGGTTTGAGTGAATGTTTACATTCTGAACAGACGGACCTGATTGAATATTTCTGTGTACAAAACTGTCAAACAGTTAACCCACGAATAGGTCTTCCATGAGGCTTGAGAAGTATACACTCATTGATTTTTGGTTTATACAATATGCAGTGTTGTCCCTCGTTCTTAAAACTATATCCACTTTATACCTTTCTTATTTTTAACACAGTTTTTAGTAGTTTGAATTCTTATTTGAAAGACAAGACCTTATCTTTTATTAATTTTTCCTTTCTCCTATCATAAATATAATATGTTATATATCTAGTTTTCCCCACTAATTGTGTACATAGTTAGTCGTGCATCATTATAAGAGGGTACATTCTGTTGTTTCCATACAGTAATAAGGACAAACTTCGAAATAAATATAAGAAAAGGAGATTTTGGAGTATATGTTACTGAGACAGAATCTCAACAGCAAAAAGAATCAATCGACATATCTTAAACAATACACCGGTGACTCATATACAATTAATCAATCTCTTAATCATCCAGAGTATATAGACGTAGTGAAGAAATGTTATCAGAAATCATAACAAATCTGCTAACAGATCCTCCAAAAAACGAAAAACATTGCAGAAAGTACGCCCGACAACAACTGACGCTGTTCCCAAATTGGGATAGGCATATGAATAATGATTCGAGTTCGAGTTAAAAAAATTAAATCTGAATCTTCTCCTTCGCCAATCCATGATGAAACATTCACACAAAATTACATTTAAAAAAAAACAGTACAGAAAAAGCATTTATAAGTTCATTCTATAATTCAATAATCTTCGTTTCCATTGGGTTGCACTATAAATAAACTCATCATAGATACCAGGACTAAAGATAAGATAATCTATGCCTGAGGTAGAAAAACCTTAGTATTTCATTAATTCATGCAATACATCGAACAGTTCCTTAATCAACAATAAAACTTCAAATAGAAATTTTGTTAAAGCATCAACATATCAGAAGATACATGTAGTATAAATTTTGTTATTTCAACAGTTTTAAATTAATAAACGCTTCGGCGTCACTCAACTATTTTTCAATGTTATCTAACTCCTTGTTATGCCGTGATTATGCGCCAAAGACTCCTGACTTTTACTTTGCAAGTAATGCAAAAAATAAATAAACTTGGAAAGCTTTCACATTGTGATAACTAATCGAAGAATTATAATATGTGCTGCCTTCTTTAGTTTAAACAGTATTTATTAATGAAAAATGTCAAAATAAATATTACAATGTTACATAAAGTTCAAATATGGGATTCGGAAACAAGTTTTGAAAAACTTTTATAAATCCGTCTCCCTAAAAAAAAACCATCTATTTAACAAACAATATTACGTGCCAACAGTATATTCAGTTTATGTAGCATATGATAAATTGAATAAATACACACACACACACACACGCAAAAAAAAATACAACAAATAAAATAAATGAAAAAAATAAAAATGTGAAAAAAAAAGGAAAAAAACAAAAAAACACGAAGCAGTCAACTCTTATTTACTTTTCTAGACAGTCACTGGAACCAACGCACACGTCCGACTATAGTCAATTACGCCGCGCAATCCACTCGATTTTACATCATATTAAAAAAAAAAGTCCGAGTGATATATATAATATATATACATATAATAGATTAACTTTCAAAACGTTTTGTTTTATTTATGTATTCAGAAACTTTATGAAGTATTTGCATATTGTCCTCGTCAGATTTTAGACTATCCCCATATAAGATAATCTTAAGATTAGAACAAGAGATCGTCCCGATAGTATCCCTTCCAATTTCATTATATTTTGGACATTTGAAGAAATAATGAGAGGTACTTTCTACTCGACCACAGGAACACAGTGCGTTCTCGATTAGATTTTTTTTTAAATAGATGGTCCCTTAGAACACTACTCTGGAGTCTTAGTCTTGCTAAACATATCTGTTCTCTTCTACAGTCGAAGTGAAAATACAATGGTATTTTATTAATATTTTGAGAGAGATAAGTCTTAAAAACCCGATTTTGATTGATTTAGACGGATGTCGTCTGGAATATTATTCCAAAGGTTTACTACGGCTGGTAGAAATGACTTTTGATAATAGCTTGTTCTGAATAATATAGTTTGTAAATTTGAAGACCCCCTAGTCCTGTGGTCGTGTAGATCTAGTCTGTGATTTGGAACTAACACAGAACGATAATCAGGACAATCCAGGCGCGGATCCAGCCATTTTAAAAGGGGGGGTCCCAACCCAGAGTAAAGGGGGGTTCCAAGTATATGCTCCCGTTCAAATGCATTCATCGGCCAATAAAAAGGGGGGTCCAACCCCCGGAACCCCCCTCCCCCCTGGATCCGCCAATGCAATCTCCGTGAAACATTTGATGAAATTTTAATAACTTATGGTTATCACGCCGAGACTGGAGAGTTTCCCAACCGGTTTCATCGTACAGTAACTGTCTCGATGTTATCTTAGTACCACCTGTAACGATTCTTGCTGCTTCTAGTTGCAAGTTTTCCAGAGATGTTTTTAAATAATTAGGTATATTCTAAGACTGGGCGTATGAAAGACAAAAAAATAGTTTCTAAATTTTTCCTTTTAAGTTTAAACTTTAACTTTCGGAATAATGCTAATCTAGGAATAGCCTTATCAATAATCATTTTTACATGATTATTCCATCTTCCATCTTCATTTATAATAACCCCTAAATGCTTGTGCGACTCAACTTCTTTTATGATATTATTATTCATATACACTGGTGGGTGGTGGGGTTTATGGTGCCTTTTTGAAATGGTCATTATTTCTGTTTTGTTTGGGTTGAAATTGACAAGCCATTGCTTAGACCAATTATGTATTTTCTCAATATCTTTATTTAGCTTTTCTGCCGCTTCATATTCGTTATCAACCACTATATAAATTGAGGTGTCATCAGCAAAAAGTTTTATATCACATTCGATGTCATTAATTATGTCATTAATATAAATGCGAAATAAAATAGGACCCAAGATAGACCCTTGGGGTACCCCAGCTGAGACATGTTCGTTGTTGGACGTTTCTCCACCAATGACAACCTGTTGCCTTCTTGAGTTTAAGTAGCTTTCAAACCAAAGTAACAAGTTATCATTAATTCCTATTTTTCTATGCTTATAAAGTAAGCCTTTATGCCAAACTCGATCGAAAGCTCGACTAATGTCGCAGAAGATTATTACCCTGACCTCTTTCCCTTCATCTAATGCTTTACCAAAATCGTTAATAATACATAGCAGTTGGTTTACTGTCGAATCACCAGGGATGAAACCAGACTGGAATTTTGTTAATAAAGAATTTGTAATAATAAAGTTAAAAAGGTATTTAAAAATGCATCTTTCCATTGTCTTACCAATGTTAGACAGCAAAGATATAGGTCTATAATTAAGTAAAAATTCTGGGCCACCTTTGTTCTTATAAACAGGTATAAGCTTCCTTCTTTAATCATAGACAGTATCAAAATGTTTTTGGTTTTCGGATTACGCAAAATGTTTGCATATTAACGCAACTTTTAAAAAAAAAAGTGCATGTGGCGCAATTACGCTTCCTTTCTTCCGTAAAAAAACACAAGTCTGACAGAATATTACAGTTTCGGGATATTTGTAAGGAAATTCTTTTCTGAACCAAAATGTGCTTGTATTGTTGTATATTGTCTTTCTGATTTACATTATTAAAGTATTTGGGTTGGGGGGCCGGGGGGGGGGGGGCCGACGCAAACCCATGTAAAGTCCGCAATTTTGTATCAAAATGGCTTCAATAGCAATATTTTAGGTCAGATATGAATGATTTAATTTTTTTCTAAATATGATATAGATTCTTTAAGTAATATTCAATTTCTAGTAGAATGTAATCACTTTTATAATATGATTCAGTAAGTGAAGCAAATGAATGGATAATTGGAATTTTCACATTCATTAAGACATTCTTTAAGTCTCAATTAAGTTTTCCATGTGCAATCGTGTACAGTTTATTTCTTCTTTTTTTGCGTTATTACTAATTCTTATTGATAAAACTATTCATATACACAAAAATCAAGAATTTCTTTTTAATAACTAGAATTAATTCCGACGGCTCAATCCCACCTCCAGCATACAGCGAAAAATATAGTTTACAGCAATTTAAAACTTTAAAAAAAATCTGTTCTTTTATTAAGGTAATGGACTTTAATGGAGAGTTGTCTTATTGGCACTCATACTGTACCACACTTTCCTATATCTAAATTTTAAACAGATATATCATGTTAACATGGTTAAGGAGGGGTATTTGCGAAAAATACCAGTCGAGAGAATGTTAAATTTCACGAGCCGTACTCAAGACGGGTATTTTTCGCAAATATCCCTCAAGAACATGATATATCTGTTTAATTACACCGAATGTTAATGTTCTAAAAAACGCATTGATGAGGGTGGTAAAGGGGGGTGCTTGCACGTGAAATAAGACATAATTTCTGTAATGAACGTTGCACGAAAAATAAATACTTTCATGTGAACCTTTTGTGACTGAGTCACTGTTTTCTTGTATATATTAACTCTTTGTTTTACTTGATATTCCAGATTTAGTATACACATTTATGATATAATTGGTTTACAGCTTTTAAAAAAGTATTTCTTGACAATCCCTGCCAAGTGTTTGAATTTTATTTGAAAAATACCAAGCACGCAAAATTAGACTTTGAAAATCCCGATGCACGTAAATTTAAATAAGCAGAACACGTTGAACACCCGTCTTGCACGACTGAACGTCAAATAAAAAAGTAAAAACACGTTGAACACCCGTCTTGCACGACTGAACGTCAAATAAAAAAGTAAAAACACGTTGAACGTGAAATAAAAAACGGCGATCACGTTGCACGAAAATAACCCTTTACCATCCTCATTGATGATCGTGACGTTACAAATTAAGCGTCCAGTCGTATTTTTGGCAAATACCACGACAGAGAGGGTAAAAAAGGCAGATCCTTTTGGCAAATACCCCGGCGGCTTTAAAAAATGAACAATATTCATTTGATAACAGTGAATTGGTGAAAAATACACTGGCTATCTACCAATCAAAACCCAGGATTCTTACATAAGGTGTAATTAAAAGTTGAAATTACACCCGTATTCCAGTCAAAATCGCAATCGGCAATCCTCGGGTGAATTTGCTACTCTTCTTCTATCCGTTAGATGAAGGTACGGAATCGGCCGAGTTGTGACGAATGTCAAAATCGAAACAAAATCAATTTATCCTATATGTAAAGAGGGTGCAGATGCAGGCCGGGTTTATAGAATAAAGAATAATGGGCAAAGAATATAAAAATAGAGAAAAATGGACCAAAAAAATAAGAATACAGAAGAATGCAACAAAAGAAATAAAGAATAGAGAATAATGAGGTGAAAAAATATAAAGAATAGATAATAGTGGGTAAAAAGTATAAAGAGCAGAGAAAAAAATAGGAAAACAGACATGAAGGAACACCGACCTATACCCCCGTTAAAGCATGTTTATATGTATAAAACACAGTATATATAGTATGTAGTTTCTCGTTAAGTTCGGTCAATTATTATTTGAAATAATCGTTCAACTGAAATTGGAATGTTAGATTCTGATAATGTCCTCAAAATACGTCACCAAAAGTCATTTTTGAATATCAATGTATGAGAACGTCGCCCCGAATTTGACAGATGGGTGTACATTCGTCCGTCTTTATGACGTGTAACGTTACTTTTGACAACGTCTGAGAATTTCGGGACACTATTATAATTATATTGAGCGAAGACGTGATACACGAACTAGAAACTTTAAAGATGCGGTTTTCATTTATTTTTATGTGTTTTCTCCTGCAAGCGACAACTGTCCATAAAGACCGTGATGGGCTTGTTGGTGGATAATTTTAGAAATCATATTTCATACTTTTATAATTATTAGCAATTTTGGTGATAAATCTTAGAAAATCATATTTGATATACCTACGTACTACAATATGCACGATAATGTGAAAAAAACAAAAAACAAAACAATCAAACTGGAGTTCTTGAAATTTTATTTCATGTATTTTGTAATTGTTAGTTTTATTTATGTAAAAGTACAACAAGTCAAAGAATAAAAATCTACGACCTCTCCCACTAAAGGTCAACACACTGCCACTAAACCGCGGAGCCAACTCGAAATCATTTGACTAAAACTTTCACAACTTGTTTGAATGAGTCGTTGGGTTTCAGTCTTAAAAGCATGTTTAATCCTGATTCGATTGAAAACAATTATTATTCCGTTTTCAATGTTTAGTGAAACCGAATGGTGTTCTTTCAGTGGTATTTTTCTACCGCTTGTTGTAAGATAAAGAAAATGTTCAGAACGTTTTTATTCCTGTTGCAGATTTTTGTTTTTAGGGACCCCTTCCCCTCCCCTGCAATTGAATGGTTGTTCTCTTATAAAAAAATTAAAAAAGGGGGACGGTTTTATAATTATTGTTATTTTAATTTGGGTTTTTTTTTTCAGATCGAAATTCCTGGAAATCGATGGATTGCTAAGTACTGGTGATGATTTCATTAGAAATATTGGGGTAAATATGATTGATTGATTGCTTACTTCTTGCTTAACGTCTAGTGGAAATTACTAAGAAATGTTTTGACTTGTTTCTTGGTATGGATAGTAAATTAAAATTGGGTATTTTTTCTGAGTTGTTTCAATCACTCGAAACTAGGTAAGACATATACAGAAGTGATAGATATGTGTATTATATATATATATATATATATATATATATATATATATATATAGAAAATTGAATATTTTAATCAACAACACAACTATACGCAAAAGTGCACACATCATTTCAAGCGCGAAGGTTGCTTGAGACAGACATTTCTTAAACTTCTTTCAAATTCCTTTTTCAAAAACGTTCAAACAAGAGGCATGTATACTTTTTACTCAATACAACACATTTGAAAATGGAAATAGGGAATGTGTCAAAGAGACAGCCACCCGACCAAAGAGCAATACAAGCGTTTTTATCCTGTCGTGACTATGACAAAACAGAAAGAAAGTTTAATACGTTGAAAAAAAAACACACACAAAGTATAGAAATAATTCAGAACGCAAAGGTATGCAAACCTCTTCTATTTACCTTCAGTGTTGTTTTAATCAATATGTTTAAGTTGCTTTTTTTTTTTTACTTTTTAGTGTTATATTGATCCTGTAGATGTTGCTTTGATTTTTATATGCTCTATGGTATGTTATCTTGTCCGCAAACGACGTCAACTGAATAGAAGGCTATTGAAAGGTTAGTTATATTAACACTCGACATTTAAATCATATAAGAATTTATATATTTATAATATTTTAGTATACTTATTTGTGTATACATGTATACTCTGACTTAAACAAGTCAGATATGTTTTTCTTATTTCATTTGTTGTTGAAATATCTATGTATCTAGTGTAACGGGAAACATCGACCTTATTTAATAACCATTGGGTTGGCTTTTTAATAGTTATTAAGCAAAGCACCATCACAACTGTTTCAGGGTTTGGGAGGAAACGGTATTTGACGGAGTTTGGGATTAAACGATACTTGACGGAGTTTGGGATTAAACGATACTTGACGGATTTTTAGATTAACCGGTACTTGACGGAGTTTGTGATTAAACGGTACTTGACATGTTAAGGCTGTTTAAACACTAGAACAAGTGAATCATCGCTACTCATCTTTGTCTCAAAGGCATTGTATAATTTTAAAATCAAACCACATCTCTTCATTATTTTTTTTTTAAAAGCGCAAACAGCAAAACTGACAATAACTGTCCAGTTGTATTGTATTCGTCAATTATGAATGAGAGTGTATAGACTAGAGAAAAATGGGCAAATTATATGCAAAACAATGGTTCAAAATAATAAAACATAGAGAAAATTAGACCGAAATATGAAAAAATGGTCTATGAAATGTAAGATTAGAGAATTGAATGCCCTCTTCCAGACACTGGCGCATTTAACTTCACAAGGGGGGTTATGGTGTTTTGTCTGAGTCAGAAAGTATGGGGGTATTAATTTTTTTTTGTCATCTGATTAGCCAGATTACTAGTATATTTTTCTTCAAATTGGGGATCAGAATATTTCTAATATGTAGAGGGAAAAAACAACAACCCTACCCCCTTTTTTTAAAAGTTGGATGCTTGTTCCCTTAGAGAAATACAAGTTACATGTAAATGTACAGATCTAAAATGTTTAAAAGCCGTTGGTCGCTGAGAAACGTATTTTATGCGTTCATCTTATTTTTTTTGTAGAACTGGCATTTATGAAAGTAACATGTGTACAGAATGAGAAAGTGATTTCTGGATTACAACCATATCTTGAAGGTAAGTCTACAATTAAACATAGTCTTTTCTTTTTAAAGATCGGTGCAGTAAGATTTTTTCTGTAAAAACCGATAAAATACACCAAACTTAAAAACACCGTTTAAAGTCCGTTACACAGCTACCTAATTTAAGATCAGGTTATTTTTTGACTTGTCGACTTGATCTCTGAAAGAAACATCTGATACTAATATTCGATTAATTGATTGATAGGTGATAGTTATACAGCTTAATACATTATAATTATTGTTATTATAATATTGATATTTTAGGCGGCAACTTTCCTGATATGGAACTTGCGCACTCAGCTTAGTACATCTGTAATTCCTCTATTTTATACCAGAATATAGTTGTAAAACGTTTTCATAATCATAGAAGGATTCAGTGGCGGATCCAAGGGGGGGGGGGGGGGGGGGGGGGGTTCCGGGGGTGCGCACCCCCCCTTTATTTTTGCCGATCAATGCATTTGTATCGGGACATATGTTTTGCACCCCCCCCCCCCCCCCTTTGTCCTGGGTTAGCACCCCCCCCTTTCGAAAATTCCTGCATCCGCCCCTGGGATTGAATGATTGATGGATGATGAGACATCTGTCGATACTTTATGTGTTTTATACCAGACCGAGAAAATAGGTGTAAGGTGTAGAGCGTACAAACACATAATTCGTTATTTGAAAACACTTCCAATGGTATTTTAAGACACAGAGTAAACATGGTAAATAAAAACGAACAACTGAGGACATGTTTTTGAATTAATAGATTCTGGAAGATTTTTTGTTTATTGAGATGCCACCATTAAAGGCTTGCCAAATCTGGTGAAAAATCTCCGTAATCTTAAAACACTTTCAAAAGTATTTTATAAATACAGAGTAAATACAAACGAACAACTGGCATGTTTTTAAAGTAATATTTATATATTTATATATCTAGATGCTAGAAGTAAAAACTCAACCCTTGAGATGCCGTTACGGAAGCTAGCAAGATCCTGCGGCAAACTTGATCAAGACGTCGATCAAAAGATGGCCGAAATTGAGGGGCTGTCTGTCCAATTTTCCCGTTTTAAGAAAAATTGGAATGATCAGGCAGCCCCTTATTATGAGACTCCACTGATCACAATGCTTGCTCATGTCGAAGAGGCAAAAGTTCACGCTGAACTAAACAGACTTAAAAAATTTATTGGTAAGAATTTATAATTTTGAATAAAACAATGATTGAGTATTATTTAATTGATTTAAAGATTGACACTCTGAATGTGATTTTAAAATAGTTGAAGAAACAAACCATGAATTGATTGATTGATTGATTGATTGATTGATGAATGGATTGATTGCTTGATTGATTGATTGATTGATTGGTCTATTGGTTACCATTAAAGTTTGGTTCATCCTGAAATCTTCTGTAAACAGCTTTTTTCGTATTAAACGTGTTATGATGTGCAATACCGTCCCAGACATGGAACAGTCTGTTTGATACCTTCAAAACATATTGAACCCTGCTATATGATGTATTTTGATAATGCGTATTCTTGTTCATTCTCTACCTTATTTGTTTTTGTTGTGTACATTATATATAAATCATGCAATTTTTGGGGGGATCTTTTTCGTTTAATCATTTTATCCTTTTGAGACGACTATTCATTATCTGATTTGTTCCTTGTTGAAGGCCGTGCAAAGCAACTTGTACTTGCTAACATCCACTTTATTTTGTCTATAGTAGATAGTTGTCTCATTTGCAATCATTTCATGCATCCTTATTTCATTTACAGCTATACAATGCTAGTTTTTTTTTTATACGTTATGAAATTTTCATAAATTTTCATACAAATAAAATGAGTATAATTTTCAAAACTTGTCAAATTTTATTTAACAGAAAGTGAGCTAAAATCAGTCAAGTCTGTGGTGGAGTATAATAGCTACTTGTTAGATCAAGCTGAAGATGATGTAGACAGATTGCTCATTGCTGAAGGTAATATTCGAAGCTCAGTAAAAGTCTTAATATTGTTGAGATTCTTGCTATAAGACCCAAGGTCTGATCCAGGATGTACGAAAGGGCGTTTTTCAATAAATGGGAATATGTTTGAACAAGTTCATATTCGAAATGATATATTTTCCAATTGAAAGGGAACCTGCGTACACCTTCCCATCTCTTAATTCAGTGTGTTTGTATTGCTGCACATTGGTGTATCCAGGGAGCTCCGAGGGTAGCGTCCAACTTTCTTTTTCTATTTCAATATAAAACCAGATGCTCCACAGGGTGCAGCTTTATACGACCGCAGATGTTGAACCCTGAACGGTTGGGGCTAGTATGGACACAACATTCAAACTGAAAAAGGTCTGAATTTGGATTGTGATAAAATAGTTGACACAGCATAGGTTTCTGACACAGAATGAATGTTGTCTGGTTTCTATCACAGAATGAATGTGGTCTTATGAACTTAAAATGTTTTTTTTTTTGCTTTGAGCAATTCACTATGCTGTTGAATATTAATCCTTTGACATTTGAAGAAATTTGCATTTTCATTTCTGAAATCTGAAATAAGAAAAATTGAACCCCACCAATTTTTTTCACCTCCCCCTTTCCTTACCGGTATTCCAAAAATGATCTCAATTCAAATTTCTAATGGAGTTTTCAACAATAACTACTCACTTAAATACATCATAAAATATAAAATGTCATACAGTCATGGTTTAAGTTGATTTAACTACTATTCTGGACAAAGAAGGATAACTCCAATGCAACATTTTATATTGGCAAATTTCGGCAAAAACCAAGAAAAATGCTTATTTTGGAACCTGTTTTTGGCTCCTAATTCCTAAACTGTTAGGACTTAAACTCCCAAAATCAATCCCAACCTTTCTTTTGTGGTCATAGACCTTATGTTAAAATTTCATAGATTTCTGTTTACTTATACTAAAGTTATTGTGCGAAAACCAAGAAAAATGCTTATTTGGGCCCTTTTTGGTCCCTAATTCCTTAACTGTTGGGACCAAAGCACCCAAAATCAATCCCAACCTTCTTTTTATGGTCATAAACCTTGTTTTTAAATTTCATAGATTTCTATTTACTTTTACTAAAGTTAGAGTGCAAAACCAAATGTCTTCGGACGACAACGACGACGGACGACGACGCCAACGTGACACCAATATACGACCAAAAATTTTCCATTTGTGCGGTTGTATAAAAATAATAACAATTATGTAAACATTGCATGGTGGTCCAGCGGTTGGAACCTCTCCCCTTTTTCAAAATGCCAGTTTCATTATTGGTAAAAACAAATTTCAAATTTAAATTCTTTATTAACTAGAAACTATGGCTCATCAAATACAATATATACATATAGCATATAGTTTACAATATATAAAACAACTATATATACAAATAACAATAGGTGACATCAGAAGTTATAATATAATTACAAACATCTTAATTTTACAAAAATATGTCTTTATTTACAAGAGAAATACATATTTTTATTTGTATGTTTTAATGCAAATCCTTCTAATTTCAGGTCTGTAACAAGAAGGCACAGGTTGTTGTATGGAGAGAGAAAATGACAATGACATAATTCATTTCTAAATTTTTTTTATCACTTTTTTTGTGTTTTGAGAAATTTTTGTTTAATTTTGTTAATTATTTTGTTTAATGTTTTTTTTTTTTGTTTTTTTTTAATTTTGTTTAATTAAATATGATTTTTGTTATCACATGTTTTTTTTTAAATATTTTGCCAATATGGGGACCAGATAAATGAATGAACTGTAGTTAAAGTAAAA
Organism: Mytilus edulis; assembly: GCA_019925275.1. NCBI lineage: Eukaryota > Metazoa > Mollusca > Bivalvia > Mytilida > Mytilidae > Mytilus > Mytilus edulis. The sequence goes on along the minus strand of CM034361.1, from coordinate 124,177,884 downwards.
TTGAGAATGGAAATGGGGAATGTGTCAAATAGACAACAACCCGACCATACAAGAA
>CM034361.1:123967484-124177729 GCA_019925275.1 Mytilus edulis | reverse complement strand
CAATCAACCAAATTATACCCATTTGAAAAGCACAACAGCGCATTCAAGAGATTGTCATTGATAAACTGAATGTGATTGTTCCTGTGTTTATTATTGTGTGGATACGCTTATTGATGTTCTTTTTCCATATAGTGTACTAGTATTTCTAATTAAATGATTTAATGAAATATGTTTCCAGATTAAAATATACTTAGTTACTGTAAGTCTTAGTGTTAGTGAATTAGGGTAAACCAGCTATCTCAAAACGACACGAATATGCCCGCAAGCAAAACAAGCTTGAAGCATTTTTAGGAGTCAAAGTAAAGCGGAACCAAACATACACTTAATATGTTATTCATCATAGTAAGCTCAAAAACTGAAATATCATCTCAATAAGTAAAGGCGTTTTGGAAATATATATATATATACAGGTGGTCGTGTGGTCTAGCGGGACGGCTGAAGTGCAGGCGATTTGGTGTCACGATATCACAGTAGCATGGGTTCGAATCCCGGCGAGGGAAGAACCAAAAATTTGCGAAAGCAAATTTACAGATTTAACATTGTTGGGTTGATGTTTAGACGAGTTGTATATACATAATGTACACAGCCATGTATCACCATCATTGATGGCGATCCGATGGATACATCTGTTGTAGAGTTGTCACTGACTCAGACGTACTTATAAATATAATTATTTTCTGTGACTGTATATGACATTAATTTGTAGGATCCTTTACTATAGATAATTTAGCTGATCTGTAACAATGACATCTTCATGCCTTATATATCATGTACTGTAGTACGCCGCTAGATTAAAACTGACGAGGAAAGGTAACACACGGCCAGCGAAAGCACTTTTTTTGAGAGCCCAGGTGGTCGTGTGGTCTAGCGGGACGGCTGCAGTGCAGGCGATTTGGTGTCACGATATCACAGTAGCATGGGTTCGAATCCCGGCGAGGGAAGAACCAAAAATTTGCGAAAGCAAATTTACAAATCTAACATTATTGGGTTGATGTTTAGACGAGTTACATATATATATATATTTATATGTATATATATGACTAATTACATCAGAGAGTTCAAATATATGCTTTAAATAAAAATAATAATGTGCGATATGAAGTAGCACAATTTTAAAGCTTTAACGGTGTCGATATAATGATGTTACAAGAAAGATTGCGTCAATAAAGATTCCAAATAAACAGCACTGAACGGTCTAAATTTCTAAATATTTCAGATTTGACAACTGTAGTGTAGTTACATTAGAGTCTGCGATGTTTAAAACAAACGGCCGTTAAAATATAATAACAAATTTTGACTAAAGTAAAATAGTTGGACGTGGCTTGGTACTTATACATCCCTCAAAAAATTTTGGATAAGAAAATTAACAACTTTGGCACCAAATGGGATAAATGAAAAGATGTAGTTCGACACCATGCAGTGCTTCACATCTGAGTTATATTACTTATTATTGCAGTCTCCGTTTCTATTTCTTTACCTTACTCATCTCTAAAATAAATCTGTTGAATATAGCAATTTAAATTGCTTAATTTTTTGATGTAATTTGTCATATAACCTATGTCATATTCAACAAATTTTTAGAATGGTGCAAGCGTCTTAACTGATGTTCGGTTTGCCTTTTTTATTGTATAAATTTCAAGATTTAGTAAAAGTTTAATCTAAGAAGACTTAAAGATGATTCATTTAACATCAGAATCTGACTGACGAAGGATATCTGTTATCCGAAATATTTATAAATAATTACATTTATAGTTCCTGTTTGTGTTATTGGTGTTGTTATGTACACTTTTTAGGCGTTTATATAATTTATTTTATTGTGTACATGTATCGTTACTTGTAACGATCCAGCGCCCTCGTGGGAAAAATCGTTGACTATTATTCAGACGTTTTATTTATATATATATATATATAAACTGACGAGGAAAGGTAACACACGGCCAGTGAAAGCTCTTTTTTGAGAGCCAGGTGGTCGTGTGGTCTAGCGGAACGGCTGCAGTGCAGGCGATTTGGTGTCACGATATCACAGTAGCATGGGTTCGAATCCCGGCGAGGGAAGAACCAAAAATTTGCGAAAGCAAATTTACAGATCTAACATTGTTGGGTTGATGTTTAGACGAGTTATATATATATATATGTATATATATATATATATATATATATCGGTTATCTTTAATATGTTTCCTTTTAAAGCCTGTGAGGCCGGCAAAAAAGTAGCGGAGAAGTTCGTATAACTGTTTGTTGTAAAATGATAGAGTGACAGATAAAAGGTAAAGTTATATGGTCCTGATCTCTTTGTGTCGAACCAAATAGAAAATGGGTACAAAGTTTCAATATATGAGTTTGGCAGTCCCTCTGATATCTTTCGTCCATCTTTAAATGATGTTTAAGACATACTCACTAAACTCATTAAAGCATTGACAACAATAATGTAAGTTATTGCTTTTTATAAATTTGAACTATCCATTTACGGTTGATATATAACGACAGGCCACATCAAAATTATATTGCTTTCAATCCAGTTGTTTGCAATATTTGTATACCGACCAGTAGAGGAATAGAACACACTTGAAGTTTCATGAAAATGGTCAATATCTATTTTGTTACTATGCCAGTGTATACTAAGCTAAAATGAGGAGACATCTTTTGTGTAGGACTTTTCAATTTTCAAAAATCCATAAGCTTATGTGTTCTTAAAGATAAGTCCAGTTAACACACTAGTACATTGAACCAACTTTTAATTATTTACTTTTGAATAAAGGCAACAGTAGTATACCGCTGTTCAAAACTCGTAAATCTATGGACAAGAAACAAAATCGGGGTAACAAACCAAAACCGAGGGAAACGCATTAAATATAAAAGGATAACAACGACACATCATTAAAATGTAACGCATGCAGAAACGGACTAAGCATTAGACAAAATCCGATGAGAATAACAAATATAAATATAAAAATGACATTATTTCTCCATTGTCCGAGTCCGAGTCCGATTTATAATGATTGATGTTAAGTTACCTGAATGTTTCAGTCAAATTCATCAATAGAAAAATTAACAATGGCAGACTAAGTTGAAAAAGAATGAAGAAGAGATATAAATCAATATTTTCTTCAAATAAAATTTTAACCATTTGTAAAGAAAATGTCCAGGAAGACTGCCTGCATGCAATCAAGAAAAGCTGCTATAAAAAAACCGGCAAAATCTGTTTGAGGAATTGGGAAACCTACAGAAAATAATAACAATAAGAATGAAAAATACAAAAAGACGGAAACTTATCGTGTGATGAACTTGATTTTTAGAAATAATACAAAATTAAGGGGCATTACCTGTCCAATATGTGCACCAATTTGACAGAAATTCCGTATCTCATTTTTGATATACTGAAACGTAAATAAAAGTTACATTAATATAAACAAGTCACAACATATTGACGACTAGACGTCTTCTTATTAACCATATGGATGAATTCCGATTAAGTGATTAATATTTTCACACAATGTGGACTGCTGTACTCCTATTTTTAACATGCTTACCTATTATGTCTGTTTGATTTGTTCACACATCGTTGTCAATATAATATAATTTGATGCGACTGTCGTACTAGGGAGAGGTTAAGCTAGCTATAAAACCAGGTTCAATCCGTCATTTTCTATAGAATAATTGCCTGTACCAAGTCAGAAATATGACAGTTGTTATCGATTTATTTGATGTGTGTGAGCATTTGATTTTGATTTTTGATTACAGACTTTTTTTTTTAATTTTCCACGGAGTTCAGTATTTTTGTTATTTAACATTTTAACATGTATAAGAATTATTCTTTTGTGGGTCGAATCAGTTAACCGAAAGGTTCATCCTTGTTTCAGTTTCATTGTCAGATTACCAGCTTATATGTTACTTTATAGGTCGAATAAATACCTAACTATTTTGGTCAAATTATTCACGTGCAAGTGATGTTATTTGACTTATTTAGACAAACAGTATTACTATTTCCAATAATAACAAAATTTGGAAATTTAAACGATTTCAATGTTTTTATTGATTTATTAAAGACATTCATGTATAAGTATAATTTTATTAATTTGTTTTGAAACGTTAAGAATTATTATAGTTTACATAATTGCACTCAAAAATATAATCTGTTTGGATATATAAATATTTTGATATGAGCGTCGCTTATGAGTATTTATGTAGACGAAACGCGCGTCTGGCGTATTAAATCATAATCCTGGTACCTTTGATAACTATCTTACCTAAGAAGACGAAAAAATGAAGCGAAATATGAAGTTACAAAATGTTCTATATATTTATGCATTAGGCATTGTTCCAAATCAAGCATCTTGTATGGTTGTTTAGGACTCTTCGGGGTTGTTCATTCGCAGAATTAGTTTCAAATATGATGTACAGATTCTTTAATGTCTGCTGAATTCATATACAAATGAACGTGGTGAAATAGTGCTTTACATGACATAGGGAAACATACATATGAGCTTTTATGAATGTTCTGTTTGTTTGCAGTGGCAATGATGTCCACCATATATTTTGGTTTGTGTGACTATCTCTCAGTGTTAGTTCTCTGGCTCACATTTTGTCCATCTTTAATCATTTTGTTTACTATTGATTGATAAAAGTATTTTATTCTATTAAAGGAAGCATGAAATAAAACTTTTTTTTTACTGCTAATATGGGAACTTAATACAAATATTCCTCATTTTTTTCGTGTTTAAAACCAAAATGTCAAGTCAGCTTTTTCATTGCCTGGTGTCCGTCGTCTATTGTAGTCACCGTCCGGTTGGTATTACAATAATCCTCTCCCCTAAAACTACTCAACAACCAGTACCACTGTTCTTATATCTTTGACCATTATTAAAAATATTAATATAGTATCAATAATCCCGACATTATAGTCAGGAGATGTCGTTTGATCGCCTATAAAAAACAGTTCAAATACCGAATCATCAAAAAACTATAGTACGCCTTCAACAATAAGAAAAATCCGTACCGTAAAATTTTCGAAAAACATGTATGGCAGGCATGAGTAGAAAAGTTTTGTCAAATAGAATAAAATTTCAGAACATAAGTATGATTATTTAATAATTTTTTTTCAAATGATAATATGTTGAGTACATGTAATCGATTGCAGAAATATTCTTAAGATATCACAACACAGGGAGATAGAGTCATACACATCCATAATATCACTAATGTATTTTGTAAGGTAAATTTATCTTTGAACAACAATTTTATCTGAACATTAGAAATCAACAACATTAGATATAAGGGGAGTCCCCGTCACGAGATCATGGTAAATAAAGTGTATAAACAAAATTACAGGTAATACTTATTTAAAACACATATGTCGGTCCATTAAACTCTTAAAATAAGCGACTATTTCTTGATTTGTCACTCCACTACTGATTTTTTTTATCATTATTTTATATGTTTTTTTACATTTTTCTTCACTTATTTTAATGGGTTTTTATTCCATCCTCGATTCCTTTATAACTTTTTTTTTTCTTAAATCTTTTTTCCGATAAAGCATATGTGCTCAGCATATTAAAACGATTTTGATTTATGATTGATGTTGGTATGCTGGAGTGCTCCTCGTGAATATCAAAATGTATTATGGTTGGAATTAAAAAAGTACAGCTCGAAAGCAGAGAATGACAAAATAAAAAGACGAGAAAATCAGAAACCAATATTTTCTGGGTATCTACAGGAAGTCCTACGGAGTGGAATTAACACAGGATCACAGATACTTGTATGTTAATCGTTCCATCGTGTCTTTGTGAAAAATAACAGGATAACGGTACATCATATTGCAGATTCTTGAAAAGTTTAATTAAAACCAATGAGATTTCATCGACTCTTGTTAAAAGTTTCTTATATGCGGCATAAAAACGAAAATTTATGTGCATGATAAGTTTGTAAATTTTTCTTCAATATATTTGATTGTATACCTCATCTGTTAACCATATTCCGAACATCAAATCAGCAGCACAAAAAGAATAAAACAACAAAACGTCCGTCTAATGTTTTGTAATCAAACATTAAATATTTATATTGAAATTTTCGGTAACCAAAACTATAACAAATGTATTGAAAATATTTAGAACCTACACTATTAATACATGAATTGAGGTGCACTTACCCAACACTAAACACACACACACACACTAATCAAAATGGCCTGTAACTATGTGTAAAAATATTGAAACACGATTCAAAATTACCTGCTATAATTACGGTTAACATACAAATCGAAATGTCCTCTAGCTAATACATATCATTAACATATGATTCGAAATGTTCTGTAATCAACCATGTAAAAACCGTAAACACTCTTTTTAGCATTGTATGCAGTCATAGATTTTTGTTTAATACAATATTCTGGACCAAAAACTCGGTGTATAACATAATTAATACATAATTTAAGGTAATATCTTTAAAATTGATTATGTGATAAGACAAATAAAATTAAGTTTGTGTCTCTACTCATATTATATATATGCAAAGGTTCTAGCTTTTTGCCAACTTGAAGTTAAAATATATAGGCAATTTTGTGTCGTTTGCAATCCTTCTTCATTATATTTTTGACGTCGTAATAACGTCGTCATGGGATCGTAGTGCAGTCTCTCCGAATAGAATCACGTTTTTGCTACGCTCCTGCTACGATGGTACAGCGACCTTTGCGATCTTACTACGACCTTAATGCGCTCTCACTACGCTTCTACTACGACCTGATTTCGCCACGACCGCACCACGATCGTTTTTAACATGTTCAAAGTTGGCAACGCTCATCATGATCTTGACGACCTCACCGCGACCGTGATATGACCTTACTGCGATTTACACGATCGTACTAAGATCGTCAAAATTTGGATTTTTTTTTCACAGATCGTAGTGCGATCGTTGCCTAATGGGACTGCGGTAGTAACTGTTCTTGCTTAAACTTGACCATTCTAATTACCGTAGTCTGCACTTCACTCGACATATCTCTTATACTATGTACTCTGAACAATTCGTTATCTATCTATCGTATTTTTTTTCTATTTAAATTCTTATTTTGAGAAACAAATGTTTCCCTTGGCTCGAAATTCGGTCATCATGTACTATATAAGTAAATAAGAACTGTCTTATTATGTACATTTTAATTAAACGATGTTCATTTACCTTTATATCTTGTACTTGTCATTATATGTTTTGCACAAATGATGTAGTTCGGTTTATTCCATTATATGATTATATGATGGCAAAACGTCATTTAGGATATGATTTCGCCGTTGCTATGGTCAATCATCATGCTTTACATTATAACATTATAACGATTACTGTCTAAGTCATGACTGATCACATGTTATACAAATATTGAAAAATTGTCAACATATGAATTGCAGTTTATGTCTAATCGATTAGACTATTAAAATCAACATACAGTTTAAGTATCAAATTATGGGTCACAGACTGTTTGTGCTGAGCACCTAGTAGGTTTAAATATTTGATTTACCAGGTGATATTCTGCATTTATTCTTCTTTTTTCTTTTTAATGGACGTTTACTGTTTCTGTTATAGGAGCAGTGAATTTGCCGCTTAAACTTTATTTATTTCCTTTGCCAATTAAATTGCAGTTTCTCTTAAAATCATTTAATATCAATAGTTATACAATATTTACCCATTCAGAAGTATATTGGTATGGATGATTGCTCGATTAATTATATGTGGTGTTTAACGCCACCGTGAGCACTATCATGTTATTTCAAAATAGTTAGTTTATATTGGCAGAGGAGGCCTAAGTGCCTGGAGAGAACCGCCAAATTTCGAGTTTACCTGCCTTCATGATTCTAGCTTACAACCTACGTGTTTACAGGCTGGTGCTTCAATTGTTTAACCACTTAGACCGCCCTAACTCGACGGGACCCAGACATGCATAAAAGGTTGATTGTATCATATCTTTAAGAGCAGTAGAAAATTTTTGCAACTAGCTCTTGTATAAATTGATCTAGATCTATATCGGAAAAGATAAAAAAAAAAACGTTGAACTTAATTTTTTAAGTTGCACTGTCCCATTATTTCAGTACAAAAGCAAATCGGGAGCTGAGTCAAGACTGAAGCTGCTACATCAGAAACAGTATTACTATTCCAAAATATGAAGAAAATACTTTAATCGTATGTTCATAACTGAAGACCCATCTAAACTTAGCTCATCATATGTTGTCAATTTGTAAACAATATTATAACATGTGATTTTTTTTAAAGAACGTGCCAATTTTTATCTCTTTTGAAATCCCAACCATTTTCCGAAGCTATATATTTGATTGTTCTAATCGTGATGATGTTAATGCAACAATGAAAGCACATAATACAAGGACGTCTTAACATCATATAAGGAATTAACCGAACTACATTAAATAATGATATATGTACAAAAAATATAACAACTCAACATCATCATAAAAGGACGTTTTGAATCATATAATGAAGTAACCGAACCAGTTCATGTAATGTTACGAGCACATAATATACAAAAACAACCACATCATACAAAGGTGTGTCTACATAATGTATGGGAAAATGTACATCATATAAGGATATTTGCGCATCATAATTAAGTATATATGCACAATATATAGTTATCAAAAGTACCAGGATTATTATTTAATACGCCACACTCGCGTATCGTCTACATAAGACTCATCAGTGACGCTAAGATTCAAATAGATATTAAGCCAAACAAGTACAAAGTTGAAGCGTAATGAGGACCAACAATCCCAAAAAGTTGTTCCATGAACGGCTTTGGTAGTATATAATAAGACTTCCACATCATAAAAGGATATATTAATATCATATAAAGGTGTTTGCACATCGTAAAATGAAAATGCACATCATATTATTATAAATACACATATTAATGAAACAAGACATATAACTTATTCAATTTATGAGTTGACTGTCGCTCTGGTATCTTTCGTTCCATTGGTATACCACAACTATTTTAATCAAAATGTATTTTTTTTAGTGCAATGATTAATATTTAATCAATTTTTAGGCAATTAATAAGACTTTGAATACAAATTCATTGAATTATTTTTACAGAATCAGCAACACAAAAAGCATCAATTGCTTTACATTTTATTATGGAAATGGGAGATACTAAGTTACGTCTAGTGCACAACAATTACTGGAATATTTTAAAAGGTTGTAATGAAATTGGTGGGGCTTTTTACTTTTCAAATGTTTCAGTTAAACAAGAATTTTCAACCGACATTGTTTCGACTATACATGGGCCATGTGTGTCCGATGACGATGGAATATTTGACATTGCAACCTGTGTACATAGTAAGTTATGGATAAAACCAGCAACAAAATGGATAACACGATCAAATAATTCATGCCGAGATACGATGTAAAAGAAGCTATTTTGAAACATGGGGTTCTCTTTGTATCTGTAGATGTGAAAGGATATACACAAGAAGAATTAGAATGGCGAATATCCTTGTCCGTTGGTGAAAAACTACTTATTTATTCATTTACACATACACAATTACTATGTTATTCACTTATATATACATATATTGTAAATAATTGCTTTGTTCATATTTCATGAAAACAATTTTGTTTTAGATATGTGAAGAATTACCTTCATCATAATGGAAACCTGAAAACTTAATATCTTGTTACATGAAATGTTCCAAAGAATAATCTGTTTGAGAATAAGATCCGAGGAAAAGCACAGAAATTACTTTTAAGAAGGTTTCAAATTCTAAACAGTTACGGTTAGCAATGAATCTTATTTTCGGAACAACTCTCGAATTTTAATGCAATGTCGGAAGGATGCAAGGAGACAAGTCATTCATATGCCAAGAATGCAGAAAGATTACTAAACTCAAACATGGCTACAATTGACTCTTTGACTACTATTTTCTATTCCACATGTGGCACCCGTCGTGTTGCTCATGTTATAACAAATCCGGTAAATATTCTAATTCGGTAGGTCACATTCAGGAAAGGGAAGAGGATTGTAGTTACGACGTAAGGCACATTTTCGATATCATCTGTGAAACGGTTATTCCTTAACGGTCAACCAACTCGTGATGGCGTCCGTAAAATTTACGAAGGGATGATTTCAACTTCACCATTTGGAACTCATGGTTTAATAGCTTCTTTGTGAGCAGCAACCCTCTATCAAGAAAATCATGATAGGAAATACAAGCACAGGACTATCGTATCAATTAGGAGATATATACCCCCGTATGCAGGTGCTGCTGCAATGTTGCTACTTAGAAATGGAAAGTTCACAATAGAAAAGCTGAAATCATCTTTTTTGTCGTGAAGTGTTGTTTTCAACCGACCATCATTGTCTCAATTTCTAGATGGAAGTCAAGATAAGAGGCCGACTTAACTGTATCTGTTGTATCTTTTATCTCTAGCTCGATGGGAAAGATGTTGATAAACATAGTCACCAAATTTTGAATTATTTAGTGAGAGAACATCATCTATATAGCGGAAAATAAAGTTTAAGGATATTGCTAACTTCTTATCTTTTTTTGTTAAGAAGTTTCTGTATGAAGTCAGCCTTGTAATAATAAAGAAACAAGTCTGCAAGAAGAGGGGCACACTTGATTCCCATTCAAATGCCGATAGTTTGTTAAAAAAACACGTCCTCTGAACATAACAAATATGTTGACAAGCGAAAAATCAAGATCTTGATAATGTCAGTCTCAGAGAATGTTTTGTTTGAATCAGAGTGATCCTTTACAAAGTAGCATTTATCCCTCTTTAAGGCAAGACACTTGCATCTACCTTGGCCATTCTTTTTATGAATCAAAGTAACACCAACTCTTTCCATTTGTCTTTTAGTTTGGAATGTGGAATACTTGTGTAAAGTGTAGAAAAGTCAAATGTTTTAATACCATTGCAAGATGAAAGAGAGTTAAATTGTATGTAATCTGACAGTTCTTTGGAATTTTTAAGTATCCACATCTGATTGACGCCACCTCTAGAATAGGCAGTTTTACAATAACTTTGAAAACAGGGTTTGATTACTGATAAAATAGATGTTAAAAAATTAGAAAGAGGTTTCGTGGAGCACTTGAAAGACTCAGCAATATGTCATTGTTTGTAAGGACACGTATGTAGTTTAGGTATCCAATACAGTGATGGAATATCCAGTTCTTCATCTTTGGTTTAAATTCCCCCCAAAAAATAGAACAAACCTATGACTATCGAGGATTTCCTCTTTGGTAAGTGTCATGAGGATATATATTGAATTTCCAAGTGAATTGTCAATACCTAATTCGTTTATCAAGCAGTTAATGTAATGAGTTTTACACACAAACAAGATGTTGTTTGGGGCTTTATCTGCGGGGACAACAACATAATTGTCATGGACGTAGGACAAGTGTTTTGCAATATTTGGGTCTATAAAGATTGACGTACCAGGGGCATTGATAGACCCATTCAGTTTCTTAATTCTGATTTGTATCCACGACCTCACAGCCTTAATCCATTCGGAAAGAGTATCTACGTCTTCCTTCTCGCGCTAAGCCCATTTTCTGGCATAATCCTCGACTGAAGTTATCAAAATTTTGATGTATTTCCAATTGATGGATTTAGACTCACGATATTTCGGACCTTTCGATAACACATTTCGCAGGAAAGTGTTATTGACAATGTCGAGGTCATCGGTAATAACTTGGCCAGTCGGATTATATGTGAATTTGAAACTAGCACAAGTGCAACTAGGAGGTTTAGAGTTGAAGTCGTCAATATTGACATCCTGCAAAACGTGTTTGTAATTGAAAATTTTAGTTGCAAAAGGATTGGTAAATGTATAAGAAATGAATGGTACAGACTGATCTTTGAAAAAAGTTGTTTTATTTTCACGTCTGTTTTGCACTTGATTGTGATGTGAACTAATATTAGAATCACATGTATTACACATGTAAGTGCAAGCTGTTTTTGAATTGGCTATGTTGGAATTCATGTGTTGAGTAAACCTTAAAGGTAATGCATCTGTCATATTCTAGTACATTTTTCCTGTAATAGAACAACACATAAATTCACTGATTGCAAAAAATAAAATTGTAACTTAAGTGTATTGTATGTTGACTGTTCTATATTATTCCTTCAAAGGGTTATTCTGAATTAACAGACTAATTAGAAAAGCTGAATTGTACTTTGTTATGCCCTAAATGATTGAGTCTTTTCCCTTACTTCCTGTTATATTTTATAAAATCTTCCTTTACTTCAAGATGACAATGGTTTTCATTAGAATTGCAAGAGGTATATTCTGTAACAAATCTTTTTGACAGAAATAAAATTCATTTCGTGTTCTGATATTCCTTTTAGTCTTGTTGTGATAATGATTTACTCAAGCAGACACTTATTTCCTCTTTTTATTCATTGAAGATGTTCCCTCTGTCATTTTTTCCTGCAAACATAAGACAAGTAGTAAGAACAAAAAAATTGTAATGATAGCTAATTAATATTGTCACGGTAAGATACAGCATATGAAATAACCCTAAAAATACATATTTTGTTGAAATAAAAAAAAAGGTTTTTATTAGACCCTTAGAACCTGATAGACAAATTTAAGAATGCTGCCAAAAAATACATAATATATAGTAATTATATCTTTTACATTTTGTTCATTCAGAAATATCTGCTAAAGACACATCTTTGGTTATCTCGGATATATGTACATAATATTCACGAGCAGAATATGATAAAGTTCTTTTTTCTTGCATATTTTCTGGTATTTCAAATAAAAATATTTTGACAATTTATACTTAGTGATTAGATATCAAGCAAATATTAGATTGTTTATCTACTCTTATCTAACTTTAAGTCATCACCTTATTCATCAACTATCAGTAATGTAAATTTTTAACCATCAATCTTGACTGAATGTGAAGTCTTGAAATGCAACAATTTTCTTTAATATATAGTATTCAGTTGTATAAGCATTGCCACATCACATTTCCAGGAGATTTTTTAGCCCTGTACATTCAATCATAAGTTTTGTATTTCAAATTTTACAGAGTTAAATCGCCATATTGGTTATGATACATATAATAAAGCAGATGTGGTATGATGCCGATGAGACAACTCTCTACAAGAGACTGAATGACACAGAAATTAAGCGCGGTAGATCATCGTATGACCTTCAACAATGACCAAAGCCATAATTGCATAGTCAAGTATAAATTACTAATTTAAAACAATGTAAACGAGCAAACTAACTGCCTAACCAAACTATGAACTGAACTAATTCACCAAAAATTATCAAAAAAACAAAAAAGGAACACAGCAACAATTTTTTTGGTTCCTGACTAGGGACAGGCACCTACAAATAGAATATGGCGGGGTTGAACATGTTAACGCAGTTACTGACAGCTAGTTCCAAACCCTAAACCAACAACTAAAACAATAATCCATCTAATATCAAAATATCAATCATTACAACATCCAATGGATTTAGTATAAAGGTGTCATAAACCATCAAAGAAAAACATGACCATGTGCAATGCCAAGATGAAGGAATCAATGATATCTTTATCTTGCTAAATTCATTTGTTTATAGAACAATTCAATATTGCAATTGAATGCAATTCCTCATGCATTATCGGCAATCATCATAATTGACACGCATTTGAAACGGTTGTATAAACATAAGGAACACACATGAAAAACACATGAATTGTTTTACAGGTATACCTTTCGAACAATTGAAATAATAGAAAAAGCAAAAACCACAATCTTGATGGAAAAGTTAGTCTTTTTTTAGATTTATTTTGCCTGTACTTATACTTAATATTTTTATACCTTTTTAGAGCAGAGGTATATAGTATGCAATTTGCCTTCATGTATGCCACTCCTCACAAACCTTTTATCAACGAATCTTCATTAACAACATATATCAGTCACTTCAAAGGTTCAACGATAATATCACCCAAACCACACAAAGTTACTCCCTCACCTTAGATAAAGAAAATGGATGGGAAGGTATGATAACATTTTGTAAAAAAGACCTAAATATAAAAAAACAATTGTGGTCGGTAATTTTGTAGAATTCAATTGCCATCTTTGCTTTAAAGTTATTTGTAAAAGCGTATTACGATTGTAACTCGCTCTTGGCTTAAGACAGGTACAAAAATACAGTTGGTATATTTTTATAGTACTGGGTCCCCTTGTAAAATCATTTTTCTTTCTTCATCCACGTTATCTTTACTTTGAAACTGGTAACCTCTAAGAAAGATACCGACAGTCACTAACATGATATATTTATCTACCTGTTGTAGGCCAAGAGCATTAAAAACGAAGTTATAGTTGATTGATATCAGTCATAGTTATTCTTGTTTACTTCTGTTGTATAAAATCGGATTGTTTGTCTTCATTTTGATTTTTTTTCTTAATAGTTTGTGATTCTGAGTATTTTTAAAGCTAACAATATGGTTAGGAAAAGAGAGCAAAAGATACATGAGGGACATTCAAACTCATAGATTGAAAATAACCAGACAACGCCATAGCAAAAAAAAACAACTACAAACAGAAAAAAAGTGCACAAAACACAACACAGAAAACAAAAGACTAAGCAACACGAGCACGACCAACAACAAGAACAAATCTCAGGTGCTCTGAAAGGGTAAACCGCTCTTGCTACCAATGTGACACATGTCGTGTTGCTCATGTTATTACAAACACGGTAAATAGTCTAAATCGGTAGGTCACATTCATTGCATTGTTCATTGTGGCAGGCCCTACAATGACATGTAGATAATTATAAAACTAGTTAAAATTCGTATGTACGAGACCCTTTTCTGGATTCATCTTTATGTATATCATGTTCTTCAGGAACGCTCAGACTTGTTAAAGGTTAAAAGATGTTGAAGACCTTGACCTTGAATTTGATTCTTTTAATTAGATCTCGTCAAAATTGTAACGAAGATGTTAACCACTCATTTTAATGTTTAAGGAATAGCAAAATTTTTGAAAGGCTTGCATCAACATTTTATAACCGTAATAAATCAAATATTATCGACTTCGCAGCTTTTTTCAATTCATGAAAACTGCCAAGAACGAGAATCAATCGACATTGATTCTTGTAGTATTTAAACTTTTGTAGAAACACTACATGTATCATCTTAACAATAAAGAACTCTTTTTCGACGCATCTTGTGATCACCAACCCTCTCCAAAAAAGTAAAATTACAAAAATACTGAATTCAGGGGAAATCCAATCCATAATCATATGGCAAAATCAAATGACAAAACATATCAAAACCGAATGGACAAGAACTGTCATATTCCTGACTTGGTACTGGCATTTTCAATGTAGAAAATGGTGGATTTAACCTGGGTTTTAGCAGTAAACCTCTCACTTTGATGACAGTCTCATCTAATTACGTTATATTTACAATGATGCGTGAACTAAACAGAGATACATGTAATTAATAAAATAGTCAAAATATGGGTACATCAGTCATAATCGTGTGACAATTTTGAAAGGAACAATTTAACAAAACACAAAAACATCTATCTTCAAAAACACATTCATTGTTCCGCGTGTCTTACGTCAGAAAATTTTATACACATATATTTGTCATTCAATGTATATACAAGAATATAAGAATCCACAAATAATTCTTTTCACTACGCGATTGAATAATTTTGACGTTTGTGGTTCAACGTATTGACAAAGGATTGACTCGTAGGGAATAAGGGCACTCACTGGTGTATAGTCTCAATTTTGATTTACATACTTCATACGCAAGTACTGTTTGAATGTTGCTTGTAAAACATTTATAAGTTCAAACGGGAAAACTTAATTGCAAAGAAATATTCTTAAACTGTCCGTTTTGTTAATTTGGCAGTCCTTTTTCTTGTTTAAGGTAAATAGTGTGTCTAAATTATAATCCATAGAATTTTCTTATAATATGTCAAAACGTAGTTTATATCATGCTTGTTTAAAAAAAATGATAAAAAGAATGGGTCACGGGGCTTATTTTCACGCTACATGGTGTTCAAAATTGAAAGATATAGATTATGCATTGAAAACCCAATTTCTTACAAAAACTCTAAAAAGTTACACATTTTATGATAGATCTAGACCTTGCTTTCTGGTATTTCCAAATTCAAGATGGAGGAAGACACCCTACCTACCTTAATCCCCCCATATTTTTCATGTTGGGTCGTATATATCAGAAGATACGGTTACCTATACCATGTTTAATTGCTGACATGCACTTCATTTGAACATCGGTTGATAGTTGTTTTAATGGCCTCCATACATATATTCTTTTTTATGTACTATTTCTCCTTTTTGTAGATTATTTCATCTTGTGGAGAGTTCCCAATTGTATTTTGTACTGTTTTATTAGAAAGTGTTTTTTTTTTTTTTGCATGTAAATACTTGTCGTATAAGTTAAGTATCTACAGTATACTAAAAGTTTTTCATTGTGCTTGAATCAATTTATGTTATATCATGAAACTTATATAATTCTTTCTATGAAAAAAGTATCATTGCAATTTAAGACGCTGTGTTTCCCCAAATTTATTCCTGCTAGTCGATTTGAGCAAAGAATATTCGGTAAGATGGCCTATGATTTTCAATATGATGGTTGCAACTAAATAACATTTGAGTTCTTTAAACATGTTAAAAGATTAAAGAAAGTTAATGGTACGTAAACATACATCAATACGACATAAAATTATTAAAGACCATATACTGGTGACTAGTGTTGTTTCTCATTCCATAGCATGAATTGCCTATCATGATTTCCTTGATGTATGGTGAATGCTCATAGAGGTTATTGAACCAAGAGTTCCAAGTGGTGAAGTTTAAATATTCTCAGTGAAAATTTCATGACGCCTTAATGAGTTGGTTGACTGTTATAGAATATTTATTTCACAGATGACGATGGATATGTGCCAATTGTCATAACCGCAATCCTGTCCTCTTTTTTTTAAAATATGACCTACTTATTTAAACTTATCACTTATGTACTTAAATTATCAATAGGACGACCTTGGCTACAGATGAAGCCAGATTCGATTTCCCTTCAAGAGCACATGTGGACATTCCAGTTTTTGTAGGTTTCGTGTTACTATATTTCTAATTTCCTTTGTTGTGTTTTTCATTGTTTTTGTGCTGTTGCAGTGTCGTGTTTTTGCCATGATATTATCAGATTGTTTTTACTAATGAGTTTGAATGTCCCTTTGGTATCTTCTGCCTTTCCCTTTCTTAATCACTACGGTCTAAACCGGGTTTGAATTAAATAGATAGATACTACCATGAGTAAGACATTTCGAATTATGAAAATGGACAAAAAAGTTAAATCACAAAAATGTTGAACTCCGAGGAAAATTCAACACGGGAATTCCCAAATCAAATGGCAAATTCAAAAGCTCAACAAAAACACATCAAACGAATTAATAACAACTGTTATATCTAAAACCTTGCGTAAATCCCTATAAATACCCACTACGAATGCAGTACTTTTTTAATACATAGCTCATCTATTTTGTAAATATGAGCTCTCCAATATCGGCATAAAAACTACAAAACTACATATGCAAGTGAAAATAAAAACTAAAATTTAGCAACCTTAACACAACATGACATAGTGGAACATGTCTTTTTGGTTATTGGGCATCTGTTAAAGCTTTCAAAAAGTGCAACATTTTCTTCCAAGATTTGTATTTTGTTTATATTACGGTGCGTATTGATTGATGATATTTTCATTAGCCAACTTCTTTGACATTTGTTTAGAAAAACAACACAGTACCAAAAAACTATTGTTTGGTTACTGCAACCCATTGGCCCCATTTGAGCTCATGCCATCACTTGGCATACGTCGTCCGTCATTTGTCGTCGTTGTCATAACCTATTTCAAGTATCTTCTCCTTTGAGACTACTAGGCCAAATACCTTCTAAATTAAACTGAATTTTCTTAAGGGAACTGGTTTATCCAAAGTTTTGAAGGCTCAAAATAAAACTTAGTGGTCAAATGGACTTGTTTGCTTTAATCACAAAAGTGTGTACATGGCAAAAATGTTCAGCAAGGTTTGATCTGCAAATAACTCAAATGATTGAAACTTAAATTACTGGTAAACAGTATCAGGTTTCCATGAGATTCTTGTTCTTAAACTCAATGTTTTTTTTTCTAGCTAGAGTATTGTATATGATTTACATTAATCAATTTAGATGAACATTAAATGGCTAACTTGGTTTTAATCTCGTTGGTAATAAAAAAACTAAACTAAAGAACAGAGGCTCCTGACTTGGGACATGCGCAAACATGCTGCAGGTGTTAAGATGTTCGGTGACATCTCAACCCTCTCCCTATACCTCAAGTCAATGTAGAATAAAACATTGAAAAAAATGTATTTAAAAGAACACACTTATCACATAACCATTGGCTGCAAGCAAATGATTTAACAACACTGGGTTGTTTGCAGTAAATGTGTCTGAAAATAGCACTTTTCCTCATGGTTGTCGTTGGTTAAAGTCTCCCATAATTGTTTCCCGTTCAGTGTTGTGTTGTAAATCAGCTAGTTGGTTTTCTCTTTCGTTTTTTAATTTATCTCATGATAATTTATAGTATATAACACATTGTCAGTTTTGCTCATTTTGAAAAGCCATTTGGTGAACTGGGAAGTACTCGCTTTTTTTTTATCCCTATGGTTTTGACCTCACCCCCTATTGATTTTACTAACCCTCTATGGATCCGTGGGGGTCAATATCAAACCATATAAATTATACATGTTATATTATTCGAATTGGTTAAGATTGATTTGGATTTAGAATAACATTTTTATATTGCTATACATTTTCTAGTGAAAGATCATGATAAAAACCGTCTAATATGGAGCTCACCATGCTTCTAACTACAAATCTAATCGCATATACCCAAAGGATCTAAAGAAAACATCTAAAAAATCTAAATGGTTCGAGTATCATACTTTTTATTCTGTAAGGATTACAATCTGACAATTATATTGTGATGCATTCTATAAAACAATTTATAAAATATCATTTACATTTGATATGACACAACATAGAAAGTTGTGGACATTAATTTAAATAGTATAAATAAAGTCCATCATGCGTTAACATATACACATGTCATTAAACACATAATTAAATTTTGTTTGGTACTATCAATGACTTGTGTAGTTAGAAATAAAGCGGATAATAAAAAATATAAGCAAATTATAAAAAAATCAAATCTATAGGTATGGAAAAATTCATGCATTCCCTTAGCTTAACAGGGTATGAAGATATGTTCT
Source organism: Mytilus edulis (assembly GCA_019925275.1). NCBI lineage: Eukaryota > Metazoa > Mollusca > Bivalvia > Mytilida > Mytilidae > Mytilus > Mytilus edulis. The sequence goes on along the minus strand of CM034361.1, from coordinate 124,158,445 downwards.
CTCAGAAAGTAATACTGTCTTTGGTGAACAAATCTCCAAAACTAATAGTAAAAACATGTTAAGTAATCAAGCGAAAGATAACATAGATTTATTGGATATTTCTGATGTATTTCCAGCCAAATCAAACATTTGTGTCTTGTATGACCGTTTATGTACTTGTGTTTGCTGAACAATGATTAAATCTTTATTCATAAAAGAGCAAGGGACAAAGTGATAGGAAAACTATATTGTATATTATGTCGTTCAGCTTCCGAGAAATATTTCATTATCATCTAGCAACTCTGTAGTAGGTCCCATATCCCATTAGCAGCGGTTTGACAGTTGGGTCCATATACACTATATACGAAATCATTTCTTGCTGCTCTCATGCAACTGTTCACAGTATAACGGCAGCTAGGATACATTGTTTTTGTATTTGTCCATCTGTATAAAAAAAATCATCTTATTTCAATTGTCAAGTTATGTTATTTACAAACAAAAAGCCACATTTTCATTTGTAATATATTAGTTTATAAATTTCGATTTGTTCTTTGTCAGTTCGTTAGTGTAATAGATTGTTTCAAATAAAAAAAACATTAATATTTAGCATGTGTAAAACCAGCATTCAATATTTAAATATGATCGTTCCTAATGAAAGTTAATCAACAAAAGCGTTTCTAAAATTGTATGTATTTTTGTTTTTATTGATAGTACTGGGTTGATACCGCTGCTGGTGGACTATCAATCCACAATGGTATTATCCGCTTAGCAGTCAGTACACCGGTACTAACTGAATTTATTGTCAGCTATGAATACAGAATCTATTAACAAACTGAAGTTTCAACTCAATATAGGAAAGTTTACTATATGTATATCGAATTATTATTTAAGGTCCATTCGGTAATATAGATCTTCAACAGTTTCGCTTGTTATATATTCTTTGCTTACAAATGTTTGGCAGCGAACGTTGATCAACGTTCTTGGTGAATGCCTATCAAGAAAACGGCTCCGGACGCATGAAATCTATAAAATTTGATATCATTTTTTAAAGGCATATGATCATTACAAACTAAACATCCAGTTTTATATTTCTAAATTTATGCTACATTTTTTATAGAAAATTTATCAAAGTGATAGCTACATTTGGTGATATTGGTTATCATTTGTCATGTTTAGATAAAATAATTTTACAATGTAGAACGGTTCAAAGTAGTTTACCTTGAACTCATATAATCGGCATCCGTTATAACAGTATCAGAAGCGTCACCATAATCTTCGCCTTTGTGTATCAGCCATTTATCCTTCCCTTCCACGTAACGATCTATTGTCACAACAACCCCTGCGTGATGTAAATGGTAATTGTGTCAATTTTTCCTCCTACTAGAAAATGGCAACCATCCGAAATATGATGATGACGAGCTGCTCAAATGTCTACAATAAGAAATTCGACTTCTTTGAATATGTTTGAAAATATCTGATAACGGAAAAGCAAATCAATGTCACGGTATTGGACTGTTCATTACAACTTTCACGATAATACAATTTCATCAGAAAATCTGTTAAACGAAAACACACACACATCATTTGGTTGTTTTTGAAAATTCGTAGTGCGATATCTGATAAAATCAAAAGAAATCAATGTCACTGAATTGTACTATTTTTACCTCTTTAACGACTTAAGGACTTCAGAAGATATGTGAAACATAGAAGAATACAAATAAACCTTCGGTTGTTTTCTTCTTCTTCACCTTAGCAACAGACCGGTATTTGTTTTTCGCCCAAAAAAGGAGGGAGGAATATAAAACCCATACATGAAAAGTACTCTTAGATGATAAATTTCTTAAATGGAATTTAAGTTGTAGTTGGACTTTAAATAATCGACTAAATTGGTTTAAAATATAATAAATGGTCAAATTTCCACAGCACAACTCAAAACGAATACTTAATATAATCAAACCATGCGATAGTTGGGCCGCCCCCGTCGTTTGGATACTATGATTTGCTTATTCGTCGGATACCGTTAATTGACTTCTCAGAATTGCTTAATCAGTAAGTACAAACCTTGTATAATACTCTGCTTTTGTCACCCGTGCATTAAAGAATGTCCTGAGGCATGTTTAATCTGAACAATCTACACAGAAAACTGTTTCGATAGATATCAGACAACTAATTAGCAGCAAAAATTTCAGCATATTCGATTCCGCCTTGTATTACCTATAAAAAAATAATCGTTATTGCAATACAAAATGATAAATTATTTTATCTATCAAGCTTTATATACTACTTATACGATAACTATCTTGACCATGGACTAATGTACCGTTTTGATATGAATTACGCATTTTCTTTTGAGTATTATTAGAAGGTCATTTTTAAAACAAGATACTTGTTCTAAATTGTCATTATTATCTATATTTTATCTTTAGACGTACCAGTTAGTATCTGGCATAATTTGCAGTGCACATATTAAGTGTACATGTTTCTTGATAAATATTAGTTGTGTCCAAACCAAATATTAAATTATTGTTTCTGTCATACAAACACTGAGTTGAAGTAAGTTGAATTCTACCAGCTTGGAACTCTTATTAATCTAGCTCACACTTCTAAAGACAAATTGTATCCACCTATGCAGTAGGATATAGGTGTTCAAAAGTCCTATATCGATTGAGTGAAATTATATCCGGGATATAAATTAGAACCGAGGGAAACATATCAACTATAAGAGGGGAAAACATGAACAACAGGACGCGTGCAGTGCAACAAAAATAAACGCCTACATATAAAGTTAAGATACATTTGACAGCAACTGTCATACTCTCCATTCAGTACAGTAAAACAAAAGCAAGAACACTCATTCCAGAGCAACGCACACACATATAATATTATATTCGATACAGCATGCATACCGCAGAACATCTTCCATCAACGACAGACACCACAAACAGTAACGCAATTACTTACAGACATGAAATCTCCAACCTTATTTAACAATATTTCAATACCGGTCAAAACATTTTTTCATCACAATGATGGTACTGAAAGATAATTTATTATTTTTTGGACTACAAACGGTCAGGCAAAACACATTATCCAACTGAAGCCATTACAGAGTCATCGATCATAATTACATGAATGTTGGATATACACATCTGTTATTGGTATTTATCATATGATCCATGTTCATATATAAAAAAGAAGATGTGGTATGATTACCAATGAGACAACTATCCACAAAAGACCAAAATGACACAGACATTAACAACTATAGGTCACCGTGCGGCCTTCAACAATGAGCAAAGCCAATACCGCATAGTGAGCCATGTATGCGAAATTTGTGTTTCAGTCATATAGGATTTTGGTAATAGCATAATTTTGAATCTCTTTAATATGTGTGTCTTCAGCAAAATGCTTGATGCACCAAGCTGTCTTTGTTTTGTTTTTCATTTACTGAAATGATAGTACTTTTTTGGTCCATTGAGACAGTTGTTCAAAACGGCGTGTCGTAGTTGCATATGCATAAGCTTTATTAACTTAATTTTGTCTATTTTTAACTATGCCGTTTGGGTCACCGACATAATTATTCAAATCAAAATATAATCAGTGTTTTAAGTGTACAATATTTGATACGCATATACGTAACTGTAACTTGTTTATCAAAGTTATATAATATTATATCGCGTCCTTCTTATAGAACGAGCTTATTTTCAGATCGTTTCCCAGAAATCAACTACATATAAAAATGAAGCTGAAAACACCAAAAAAAATTAAAATCAAAAATCAAAAAACAAATTTAAAGTGAAAACGCCATGACAAAAACGAATAGTCTGAAAAGACAGGCAACAGTTCATAAACAAAACAAATGCGGAATTGTAAACTATAGTTATGCAATACAGAAAAAAACAGGTTCATACTTTTTGTTTTGAGAACGTAGTAGGTTTATCTGTATGAAACACATATAAAAAGATATCAAAATGATAGTCTCCTTCGGAACATCTCATTTATGAAAAGGGACGGGGATTGTGACGCAAGGAACATATCCGAGTTCATCTGTGAAACAGTTATTAGATAGCATCCGTAAACTTTACGAAGGGATGATTTCAACTTCATCATTTAGAACTTGTGATTTAAGGATGTTCGCTACTCTGTTAAAAAATAACAAGCTTTTAAAAAGACTGTTATGAATTGATAGTATATAAATAAAGAAACTAAAAAAGCAGAGAAAAATGGAGGGTCCTTGTGCTCGTTTTCGACATATAAGCCATCGAAAATTTGGCGGGAAATACTTCTCTCTAGATTTTTCATATATTTTACATTGGTACCTTATTGCTTCAAAAACTATGAAAAAATAACAAGAATTTCATAAAATTTTGAAATATGGCTTTTCAAACTTAATGTAATAAAATTATAAAAAGAAAAGTAGGGGTTAGTGGGCAATTTTTTTTAATGACAATACATGGATAAAACCAGAGAATTCCAAAAATCTGGAAAAAATCAAAAAATGGAGGAGCAAACATCCTTAATTGCATCGAGCTTTGAACATCTTTTTGTTAGTTCTCTTTGAGGCTAAACAGTAGTATGACATAATTCATACAACTTGAAGGGTAAATTTGACATTTTTACCATTTCTTAATATGTTCAAAACCAAAACTGAAAGCTTTAAGTAAAAGTCACTCGTTATCTTTCAATGAAATTAGACTTGTCCCTGACAGAGCAAGATTTTAAAACACCTAAATTTTTCTGTGAAAATTGTGGCTACGAGTTTGGATTGACAAACTTCTTTATAAATTTTTAATTTATTAAAAAACTATGGTTTCAAATCCCTTAGGCAAAGTTGGCTATATATGAATTTGGCTATTTAGTTGAGGTATTTTTGGCATATAGGTCTTCAACAGTTTCGATACTTATACATCTTCGGATTTCAAATGTTTGGCTTTGAGCGTTCCTGATGAAGGTAAATCCAGAAGAGCGCTTCGGACGCAAGAAATCATTAAACCTAGTTGTTTTCATTTTTTTCTTTATGGAGACTTTATTGTGAAAAACATTCATGAAACTCATCCCTTGCTATTGTAGTTAAAAGGCATTTCAATATTGAATTATCACATGCCCTCATATGATGGGTTTATTTACATAAAACAAGGTCGGGTTATTTTAAACCCGACCTTATTTTATGTTGATCATAAATAATATAATCTTGTAAAATTTAGGCAATTGGAGTTAAATTTGATAACCTACTAATATATATCATACGTAACGTTTTATGGAAAACCAAATGGTCGTTATAAAGGAGAATTTTAACATGTGTTTTAATTGAATTATTTTTGTTGAAATGCTAATTTTAATTTTCAATTTTTTTTTTATTTTTTTTTTTTGATTTGCCATAAAATATTTATTTTATGATTCTTTATTTTTTCTATTTTTTCATTTCATACAACTATTGTATGGTTTTGTTTTCTTCTACAAGAATACAATCCATGTTTGATATCTTCGACCTCTCGGTGTTAACATCAACGTTAACATCATATAAACATCCCACCCTAAAAAAAAAAACAAAAAAAAAAACCCATTAAATAATATTCATAAACGATCAAACTGATATTAAGGTGGTAACAAACAATACAGGGAGATAACTTTGTAAAAATCAGTTAAACGTTTTAATCACTTTGTATTGTTGAGGAAATGTATGGCTTCTTAAAGATCAAAGTTAGCATTTGTCAAACTGCTATATAATTAATGAAAATATTTTGATAAAGTGGTTAGTTCGATTTTTGTGAAATTTTGAAATATTTGCAAGAGGGTCAAAGTAAACATTTTATCAAAATATTCTAAAAAATAAACGGGTCGAATTAATATTATCCAAGGTGTTTGGTACCACCTTAATATGTTATGATTGATGGAACATGGTTGTACACGTATTCATAAACAATCACTTAGCGACACATTTTGTTGTTATTTTCTCTCCAAATGGAGAAGAAAATACCTTATTTATATATCAGTTTATGTTTCTATCGGGGACTAAAAATCAAATAAAAAAAAATCATAACTCCAATTATCTTAACATAGTACAGTAACACATGTTTAAGGCTAATATACATTATTTTATATTAAATTAAGTTCTGTTGCATAATTATTTTACGGTAAAGTAGGAGTTACCTTTCTTGTATCATACAATTTAATTGATTGTTCAAATGGTTTCAATTGTTTTCTCTGTTTTTCAAAAATGATATATATATTTTTCAATTTCTGAAATGCAATCTTAACACAAGGTAACAGCGAACGCAGTTATTTTAGGATTATAGCAAAAATATTGACTGCTGTATTACTGACATTTTTTTCTGTTCACGCATCGTTGTCGATATAATGGAATTAGATGCAACTGTTATACAAGGGAGATGTTTAGCTAGCTATAAAACCATAGTCAATCCAACATTTTCTGCATAGGAAATTGCCTGTATCAAGTCAGAAATATGACAGTTGTTATATATTCGTCTGATTTGATTTTGCCATTTGATAAGGGACTTTTTGTTTTGGATTTTCTTCGTAGTTCAGTATTTTTGTTATTTTTTTTCTGTTCAATCTACAAGAATACATATAGTAATACATAGAACAATGAAAAACTTCCCAGATAAACTAACTTTATAATATCTGATCCCCATACGATTTCATATAAGGTTCCCATGGAGATACAATCGATTTTGGATGGATTTGTATATTTCCTTCTTCACTTACATTTATTTTATTCAAAAATGATGTAGAGAAGGAATGATGGAGACGTAAGAGTTGTTTTCGTCTGTTTCCCATGAAGTGTTAGTTATTTTGTTATTCTCCTTTTTATAATTACTTTTCATAAATTAAGTTGCATAAATCTAAAGGTAATAATTACTTTTTCGTTTATTCATTCTCGTTAATGTAACACAACCCGCTTGAAAACCGGGAGTTTCGTCAATAATTTTTAATTCATTCGATAAAATGTTCAATTGCAGATGCCATCATATGTATGGGTGTGTAAGCATTTATATTGCTACAACAGTTGATCAAGGTATATACATTTATTTCTTCATAAAATTACTGAGCGTTATATAAAAAATGAATTTAATATGCTTTCTCAAAATCGATTTAAAACGAATACTTAAACCTTTGCATTTGAAAGCAAGGAATATGTAAATAGGTTAAAGTATCAGGAACTATTTCATCCTAAACAAACACATAATGAAATAACACTTTAACAAACTTACCGACAATCAAATGAAAATCTGGCGGAAAAAGAGTTTCAAAATGTATCGTTTGTTATAATTGCCTGTGTTTAACAAATTAATAGAACAAGCGTTACACTTTTTTATTGAAAGTTTATTCTACTAGTGGACAGATTATGAATAAGAAGGAATCAAGAAATACCATCGATGACGGTAAGTGTAAATAACAAACTATGTTATAAGGGCCCTTCTTCTTAAAATCAAAATGTCGTCAAGCAAAATGAAAACTGTTAAATCAGACTGTCAGTTATACATATATACTTACACATTTGCATTCGGTCGATGATATTTGCTACAAGCATTTACAATCATTCTAAAACAAAAGTAACAAAACAACAAATGCTTCATATCTTGCCACTTTCATGTAAGTTACAGTATCCTCACAGACGTACCCGAATAAGGAGGTGAAAGAAAGTGTAGATGTTCATAATAATAAGTTGGTTTTAATTTGATGACAAAATCAATATCAATGCAAACAGTATTTAAAGATCTGATTTCAGTGTTAAATTGATTAACTTTTAGCATAGATGTGTTTAAAGGATTAATAATTTAACATGGATCGTATCTAAATTTGCCAGCTTGGTAACATAATCGTTAAAATTGGATGTTCTGTTCCGTTTGAAATAAGTATTCAATAAGTTTTCTTAGTACAGACAAACTTGCAAACCAAATATTTGCATTTATCAAAGAATGTAGTAAACGTTTAAAGAAAATTATGGTATCAAAACTCAAAACTTAATGCTCTACCAATGTTACCAGTTATAGATAAATAATGTCCTTAGAGATTAGAAACGTCACAACAGACATGGCCATAGCGAACGAGGTGTGATAAAACAAAAATATAGACAGATGGTACCACAGAAACATAACCACCGATAAAGGTTTCATCAAAATAGTGAAAGAAAAGCCGACCTTTTGTAGTAATTTATGTGTATTGAATATGTATATACATGTTATAGGAAAGGGCAGAGTTTGTTGTGATTACTTGATTTATCCAAAGTTCTTTTTGGTAAATTTCGTAAGTATATTTAGAGATTTCTTGATGATACATAGACAATAATAGTCCATTGACTTGACATATCAACGATATAAGGATGAAGCTTAGAAACAGGGAAATGCGAGGCTGTGCCAAGCATTTTCCCCGTTTCTGGCCGAATCCTTATATCGTTGATATGTCAAGTCAATGCACTATTATTGTCTTTATACTGCAATCTAAAAAAAACATTTTCAATTGTTGTTTATTGTGTTAATGTTATTTATTTGATTTAAATATTGGGAAAAATCCCCATTTAAAAAGGCCTCATATCACACAGACGGAGAAATATAAAACACGATGAAATGTACATCATTACCGCAATCAATGATGAACGAATTCGTTGCAGACTAAAATATCATCAATAAACATGTACATAAAACATAATGATTTATAGGTTGCAAACAAAAAAATATTAATAAGGGAAATATGTTTTCCAAAAAATTGCAAAAGAAACAAGTTTGAGTCATTAAACGCATCGTTATTTACATTGGAAACAAGAACAGGTTGAAGAGGTCGTATGAATAATTAAATATAATTTCGACAATTTCTATTTAATATTCATGAGGAAAAGTGATATCAGGTCAGTGACCGTATATGGCATAGAAATATACAGTCAACGTATTTTGACTGCTCAAATAGAACGAGTGCAGTATAAAATAAAATAAAATATACCACCAATATACCGGTACTGTCTTGTTGTAGACTTAATTTACAAGGATTTAACAAACATTAGTGGGGTCTAAAAAAAGTTTGGCCATAAACTGTGATTCATGATAGTACAGGAACATGTTAAGTCTACTAAAAAAGGAACTCAATGGGTGACCATATGAATACCTACAATGTGTTGATTTACTTTTTTGCTAAAACGTCCGTTGATGAGCTTTAATCATCACATCACACCTCTAGAACGTTAACCTATCATATTTATTTTGGATCGTCAATGCTCTTCAACTTTGGACTTGTTTGGCGTTACAAATATTTTGATATGAGCGTCACTGATGAGTCTTATGTAGACGAAACGCGTGTATTAAATTATAATCCTGGTAATCTGATAACTGTTTACCTTTATTATTAGAGAAAAAGACATTTAACGAATGGCAGCAAATAAATTTGTTAACAAATTATTATTTGAAAATACCGTTTAATTAAACGGGATAAATTTTGTTTGTACGATTGCGAAGAAGTGTAGTATGAGTAAAGAGGGAAAATGAAAATTATCAATCGAATCAAAAGGACCATCAAAGCACGTACATGACGTAAATTATTTTTTACCTTTTCTTGAGCGTAGCTGAACGTATTATTTCATTCTTAAAGAATTTCGTATAGTATTTACGTCATATGCCATATCGCCAACACAATCATGGATACTTAGTCGACCGGAACGAACTGTTACAATATGTTTTTATTGAGCATATACTGCGCTCTGTTGTGTGACTGCGATTTGTTTTGATATGATTCAGTTAATCCCCAGTACTGTACCTTATTTTTGGTAGTAAATATCATCCTTTTATTGTAATACTAAAATGTATGATTACTTTAATAAGAGAGATATTTCTATATTTGCAGTCCGTTTTAACATCTCGCACATATATTCATTGGGAGGTTGGGTTGTTTTTTTATTTTGGGGGTGTTTGGCCACATTTATTATAAGATAAAATTTTATAGGTCAACAAATATAGCTAATATACAAGTTATTAAAGAAGTGAACGAATATGAAAGTGTTTATGACGAAATTGACGAAATGCCACTTGATGGATCAACTAAACAACATAACTCTAATAATTCCGATGAAGATGGGATTTCAGAAAAGTCTTCCCTTATGGAGGGGACTTGTACACCTGGTTTTTATGATGAATATCTTAACCCCTATCAATTCATACTGCAAAACATAGAACATCAAACATACAGTTCGACTGCAGTAGCGTTTTGAAATCTCCTCTTATCATAATCGAATGCATACTAAGTGTGAAGATGTATGTTTTATAAATGTCATTGATGTTAAATTAGAAGCAGATTTACAGCTATCACCATGCTACCAAAAATCACGCATTCGCAAATATTCTGAAATTCAAATATTGTCTGAACCTGCTAATCATTTGGATGAATATCAAAAGACTTTGAAGAGAAAAAAACACAGAAACTGATTATGCTGATATTATACATACATCATAAGTAACTTTTATATTTAACTTAAGGATGTTCGCTACTCTGTTAAAAAATAACAAGCTTTTTAAAAGATTGTTATGAATTGATAGTATATAAGTAAAGAAGCTAAAAAAGTAGAAAAAAATGGAGGGTCTGTGTGCTCGTTTCTGAGATATAAGCCATTGAAAATTTGGCGGGAAATAATTCTCTCTAGATTTTTCTTACATTTAACATTGGCAACTATTTGTTTCAAAAACAATGAAAAAATAACAAGAATTTTATAAAATTTTGAAATATGGCTTTTTAACTTATATGTAATAAAATTATGAAAAGAAAAGTAGGGGTTTATGGGCAAATTTTTTTAATGACAATACATGGATAAAACCAGAGGATTCCGAAAATCTGGCAAAAAATCAAAAAAGAGAGGATCAAACATCCTTAATGAGAGTTTTTCGCGCACATTTACAGAGCATTTAAAAATCGAAACAAAAATCATTGAAAAAGAAAACAGGATGATAAGATAACATAGCATTTAAACACTACATACTAATATTCTACAAAACCTATATTTTTCAGGGTCCAGATTCAATTATTAAATTTTCTGTATAGTTTAAAGTATACGTAACTTTTTCTTTATTTCAAAATAATGTGTATTCTTGAAAATCAACATGAACATAAACGTGTTATCACATTTATCTTTTGTGTTTTTCTGAAATTATATTATTCTTTATTCTGTACATTGCTCGTTTCTGTAATAAAAGTCGTATTGCCGTTTTATTGCTATTTTTGTTATCCTTTACTACATCCTGATCCTCATTCTAAGGTTTTCTTCAACAACCGAAATACAATAGTTTAAAATTTCCTACTGTTTTTAATTTGGAAATTCAGTTGATTAATTCATAATATTACATGATCAACTTATAAAGTGTATATGAGGAATCAGTAATTGATGCTTTAGGGTGTCCTTTTTTGTTTGCTGCCCTGTTATTCTTTTCATGCATTTTTATAAAAGCTCTACACTTCTTAATATCTTTAAAAAGGAAAACATGAACTTCTAGTGAGTATTTTTAACGTTGACTGTCGGCAGATTGAATTTCATAAACTGTCCTATATCGAGTGCCGTTTAAATCTTACCATGAAATATGAGCTCTTGTCAAAATTAAAAAAAAAATCTTCATTAGCAGTTTTTACTTACTTATTTTCCGGTTTCCGTTACAATTCATATTACCTCTTTATTAACATTTTCAGATAATGTCTTTTCTATTTAGTTATGGACACCTAATCTGTATTAGCATACATGCCGTGAAAATCAAGGCATTCTCCTTCAAAAAGTAATCTCAAGTCTGTGTTATTACCTAAAGATTAATACACAAAAAAAACCAATCAGACTCATTCACATGGTTATATGATCAGGAATTGTCAGAGATGGGCGTTTATACTATGTTTGTGAAATGTTTAAAAATTTAACTGAAACACTTCAATCTGTTTAATAAGTATAACTTTACAGACACGATGACACTATGAACTTTGTCTATAAATCAGTACATGATACAAAAATTTAATGATACTTTCAGATATTCGGATGAACTTACTTTAAATAAAGCTAATACTAACAATGACCACTGCCCTTTCCTCGATCTCGATATATATCATTAACAGAAAGCTTTATACTAAAATCTATGATAAAAGAGATGATTGTTCAGTTTTATCGTTAATTATTCATTTTAGATGGTGACGTTTTCTGTTCACCATCTTACGGTGTTTATTATCTCTATTTGTATGATTAGCTCGTGTATGTAACATTTTTTTAGATTTTAGCGAGAGAAATTTATGTATTACTGAAAAGTTACACCAGGTTTTTCGATATCACAAAATAGTCAAAACATTTACCAAATTTTATCATCGGTACAAGGATATCATTCGTAAATATAACTCAAACTGCAGACATCTTATACGTTCAGGTAAATCACATCTAATCTTTTATGATAGTATTCTTTACAAAGCACAAACATGTCAGTATTCAACTCAGAAGCTATCACAACTTTTCAACAGACTTATTAAGAAGGGATATAGTCACGATACTGTTGTCAGGTCATGAAAGACTGCATATTTTGGGCTTTAATATTAATTCAGTTATAGGGTCTTCGCATCGGATTTAAACACATTTATTTTAAAACCAGTTGTTGTAAAGACACGGGTTATGTTCTTCACATACATTTTTATGATGTTATAATAATAAACGCCTAAAGAGAGGGAATGTGCCTGATATTCATATGATGAAGACATAATTAATCTTTCAATCAGTTTAATTGAGGTCTGGACCTGACATGTCAGTAACTGCTAATAGTCTGTTGTTATTTGTGTATTATTGTCATTTTGTTTATTTTCTTTTGTTACCTCTTCTGAAATCGGACTGGAACTTCTCTTGAACTGATTTTTACTGTGCGTTTTGTTATGCGTTTACTTTTCTACATTGGCTAGATGTATAGGGGAGGTTTCAGATCTCAAAAACATTTTTAACCCCGCCGCATTATTGCGCCTGTCCCATGTCAGGAGCCTCTGGCCTTTGTTAGTCTTGTATTATTTTAATTTTAGTTTCTTGTGTACGATTTGGAAATTAGTATGACGTCCATTATCACTGAACTAGTATATATATTTGATTATTGACCAGCAGAAGAACGCCTCCGGGTGCGAGAATTTCTCGTTGCATTGAAGACCTGTTGGTGACCTTCTGCTGTTGTCTGCTCTATGGTCAGGTTGTTGTCTCTTTGACACATTCCCCATTTCCATCCTCAATTTTAAATTTTAGGTTTATAAATTGATCTTCAACTTTGTACTTTGTTACGGCCAGAAATCGCCTTTAAATTGTAGCCAACAAAAGACACAAATCAATAGTAAAATTTAACAATATTTAATATACAAAAGTTTACAAAAGGTATTACACAAATATTACTGTTAACTTAACTGTCAAAATATGAGTCCAATCTGTTATCTTTATCTGTATCCGGAAATCTTTCGGAATCCAATTTGAATATTACGTTCACTACTAATGTCACAATCCAGTATGATGTTGTTTGTAGAATAAAAGTGTCAATCCAAATGCTGTGAATACTAATGTCTATCAATGTCTATGTCCAAGTTTAATTATGAGAGTTTAACTTTAGTGTCTGTATATATAGTGTTGTCATGGAAAATTCTAGAACACTCTATAATGGAACATTGTGGAAAATCCTGGAAAGTTACAACGGAAGTTTCTGGAATAACGTAGAAGTTTAAATTACGCATCTTTTATAAGGATCATTCTAGAAAGTTCCAATCATTCTGTGATTGTTCCAGTGATTCCTAAACTGCACAGTTATAAGATTATTTGGTAAACAACTATCAGGCCATACAACACAAATTAGGCCAACATAAATAAACATAATAATTACAATATCATAACACCTCCCCTCTTAAAAGAAGGTTTAGTGTAACAAAAACTTATCATGAATAATATGAACAAAAATACACCTCCCCTCTTAAAAGAAGTTTTAGTGTAACAAAAACTTATCATGAATAATATGAACAAAAATACATAATATATCCAAAGTGATTTAATAAGCTCTAGATAAAGCATCAGCTATTACATTATCTTTACCCTTAATATGTTTTACAATTACATCATATTCCTGTAACAATAAACTCCACCTAGTCAACCTCTGATTCTTGTTTCTCATTTTATGCATGAAGGTGAGAGGATTATGATCAGTATAAACAAGAATAGGATATACAGTGGGATTCAAATATACATCAAAATGTTGAAGTGCTGACAACATTGCAAAACACTCTTTTTCAATAGTTGAATAATTTTTCTGATGTTTATCTAATTTCTTAGAAAAATATGATATAGGTTTTTCAACATTATCATCTGTCTCTTGATATAAAACAGCTCCTATTCCTACATCGCTTGCATCAACGGCAAGTTTAAATTGTTTTTCAAAGTCTGGAGTAATCAGAACTGGACTATTAATTAAAAGTGATTTGCTATTTTCAAAAGCGTTTTGACAATTTTCACTCCAGATAAATTTAGAATCTTTTCGTAAAAGATGAGTCAGTGGTTGAACCACAGTAGCAAAATTTGTACAAAATTTTCTGTAAAATCCAATCATGCCTAAATATCTCATAAGTTGTTTTCTATTAGTAGGAGGAGGAAATTTGGAAATAGCTTCCACTTTAGCCATAATAGGTTTCACTTGACCTTGGCCAACTGTATGCCCTAAATAATCAACAGTGGCCTGACAAAATTCACTTTTACCAAGATTAACAGTCAAATTTGAATGTGACAATCTATCAAAAGTATCATACAAATGTGTTAAATGCTGTTCCCAGCTATCACTACATACAATAAGATCATCAATATAAGCATAACAACAGTCTAAATCTTTTATAACATTATTGATCATTCTTTGAAATGTAGCTGGAGCACTTTTCATGCCAAATGGCATTACAGTATATTGGAATAAGCCATCTGGTGTAACAAAAGCTGATATTTCACGAGCTCTCTGTGTCAATGGAACTTGCCAATAACCTTTCAATAAATCAAATTTGCTCACAAATTTTGCTTGACCAATATTGTCAATACAATCGTCTATCCTTGGAATCGGATAGGAATCAGATTTTGAGACTGAATTTACTTTTCTGAAATCAGTCACGAAACGAAAAGTTTTATCTGGTTTTGGCACAAGGAGTCAAGGAGAGCTCCATTCACTGTTACTCGGCTCAATAATATCATTGTCAAGCATATATTTAATTTCTTTTCTCATAACTTCAAGTTTGAGGGGATTGAGCCTGTAAGGATGTTGCTTAATTGGAGAAGCATTCCTACATCAACATCATGACAAACAGCAGTGGTTTTGTTTGGCACATCTGGAAAAAGATTTTTAAAAGAAAATACCAAAGTTTTTTATTTCTTCTCTACGATCAAAAGACAGATGTGCAAGTTTTGAGTCTAAATTTGATAAAATTTCAGAATTTTTCAATCTAACTGTCTCTTCCATAGTTTTAGAACTAAAAGGTGGTTCAATTACATCTGGTTTGTCATGATTGTTCTCAAATTTAACCATGCCTAAAGTGGCAACTGGTTTACTATCACATTCATTAGTACGCTCAAAATATGGTTTTAACATATTAATATGACACACTCTGTTTTGTTTACGCCGACCTGGAGTTTTTACAATATAATTCAAATCATTGATTTTACTCTCTATTGTATAAGGACCACAATATTTAGCCTGTAAAGGATGTCCAGGGACAGGCAGAAATACAAGTACGCTATCACCAGGCTCAAAAACTCTGTCCCTGGCATCTTTATCATACCATATTTTCATCTTGTTCTGTACATTTGAGCAATTTGACAAGCAGTATACAATTTTTCTTTAAATCTAGATACATAGTCTAAAAGATTCAAGTCAGTATGTTCAGTAAGCCACTTTTCCTTAAGCAATTTTAACGGTCCCCTTACAGTATGACCAAATACCAACTCAAAGGGACTAAATCCAAGGGATTCTTGAACAGCCTCTCGGACTGCAAAAAGTAGAAAGTGAACTCCATCATCCCAGTCTCTGTCAAATTGAAGACAAAAAGTTCTAATCATGTTCTTCAATGTTTGATGAAAACGTTCTAAGGCACCTTGAGATTCTGGATGGTACGCACTTGATCTATACTGAGCAATCCCTAACTGGTACACGACTTGCTGGAATAAACCTGACATGAAATTTGATTCCTGGTCGGACTGTATAGACTTAGGAAGTCCTACTAATGTGAAAAATTTGATCAAAGCTTTGACGATAGTAGGTGTCTTGATATTTCTGAGCGGAATAGCTTCAGGAAAGCGGGTAAATGTACACATGATTGTCAATAAATATGCATTTCCAGTCTTGGTCTTTGGTAAAGGTCCAACACAGTCAATTAGAACTCTGCTGAAAGGTTCGTCAAAGGCTGGAATAGGCAGAAGTGGTGCTGGTATTTTCTGGTTAGGTTTACCAACAACCTGGCATATATGACATGATTTGCAGTATTCTGCAACATCATTTCTAAGTTTAGGCCAGTAAAAATGCTGCAAGATTTTAAGGCAAGTCTTTCTTATACCTAAGTGTCCAGCCAAGGGGGTGTCATGAGCAAGACCAATAATTTCTTGCCTATATACTTTAGGCACCACCACTTGATATACCACTCTCCATTCCTCTTCTGGGGTAGCATCAGGAGGCCTCCACTTCCTCATTAAAATGCCGTCCTGATGGTAATAGCATTCGGCCACTTTGTCTGCTTCCTCCTGTGATTGAGCCCTCTGGCTGAGCTGAAGAACCTCAGGGTCTTTATGTTGTTCTTCGAGTAAATTATTTCGGTCTAATGAATGGCTGTTTACATCTGGCCATGGCATAATAACATTTTTGTTAACACTAGGTGGTTTTATAATAGCCTTTTCTGAGTTACCAGGATCTTCAATATCAGCTATAAAAGTGTCAGAAAGGTCCATGTAATCAAACTTGTCCTCTTGCAAATTCTCATTTTGTTGTTTTCTAGCCATCGCCCTAGTAACAACACAAGCTGGATACAATTCAGCATCATCTTCAGGTGATTTAACATCCACCACCGGTTCACTGGTAACAATTGGTTCTGCAACCACTTTGTTCCTAGCTAGATCATTTCCTAGCAATAAGGTAATTCCCTCAACAGGGAGATTAGGACGAACACCTACAACAACTGGTCCAGTTATCAAATCTGACTTCAGATAAATACGATGGAGAGGAACATCTATACAACCTAACTCTACACCTTGTAACAAAACGGAGGCACCAACAGAAGTCTTCTCGGACAAAGGCAACACACCTTCTAACAATAAAGACTGAGAAGCTCCCGTGTCCCGTAAAATCTTAATAGGCTGAAGAGTGGTATCATCAACAATAGAAATAAACCCATCAGACATAAAGGGTTTATATTCCTCCATGTAATCACAAAAACTGGACTTAAAAGCCTGACTCGCAGGACATTCCAACGTACTGGTAATATAAGGTGTCGTACAAGCACTGGATTTTGGCTTATTATCTCGTTCATTCTTCTTCTGGAGTCTAAAACAATCAGCCATCAGGTGACCATTTTTCTTGCAATAAGCACAAATCAGTGACTTCTTCTCAAAAGTATCAAATTTTGGACTAGACATATTATAATTGGACTGACTCTTATTCTGTACAACAGGCTTACTATCAGTACGCTCAGTGCTTTGATTTTTGTAATTTCCATTTGAAGTATTAACATTTTGACCCTTGAAACTTCTTTTATGTGAAAGGGTATAATTATCTGAAATTACAGCAGCATCGTGAATTGTCCCAACAGTTTTGTCGTCTAAATGTGCTTTTAAGTCTAAATGAACACATTGTTTGAACTCTTCTAATAACATCAATTGTCTTAGGTCATCAAAATTGTTGTTTGTTTTCTTTGAAGTAAGCCATTTATCAAATAGATCTTCTTTTTCACGAGCAAATTCCACATAGGTTTGCGAATCAAACTTTTTATAAGATCTAAATTTCTGTCTATATGCTTCTGGTGCTAGCTCATAAGCTTTCAAAACTTCTTGTTTCACCGTGTCATAATCGGAACTTTTTTCTGATGGAAGTGCGGAGTATATTTCAGCGGCTTTACCCTCAAAAACACTTTGTAGCATTGTAGTCCAATATGGCTTTGGCCAATTCAAATTATGAGCAATTTTCTCAAACTGCGGAAAATATTTATCGACTGTTTTTTCACAAAATTTGGGAACCAAACGTATATTTTTTGCTGCATCAAAATATTCTGATTTTGACTGGACTTTAGTGTTGCTTTCTTCTTTGACCATTTCAAGTTTTAGTTTCTCCATCTCTAGTCTTTCCCTCATTTCAAGTTCTGCCTGTTTTAACTTTAATTCATCTTGTTTCAATTTAAATTCATCTTCTTTTTCTTTTTTATCCATTTCCAATCTTTCCTTCATTTCTAGTTCTTTTAGTTTAAGTTCATGTTCTAATTCAAGCTGTTTTAATTTAAAGGCGTCAACATTTTCGACCTTAAGTTCAAGAGCCTCTTCACCTAAAATTTCTGCGTCCACTAATTTGTCTATAACCAAATTTTTTATAATTTGTTTTCTCATAGATACTCTAAAATCTAATTTCAGATGTTTAGCAAGCAACACTAATTCCTCTTTCTTTAAATTATCAAACCCCTCCAGGTCTGGCGTTTTCAAAAATTTACTGGCATCAAATGCCATTTTGTAGAATTTTGTTGGCTAGTTATAATACAAATACTAAACAAATTTTTAATAAAATATTTTTAAGATCCCAGGACGAGCCCCCAATTTCTGTTACGGCCAGAAATCGCCTTTAAATTGTAGCCAACAAAAGACACAAATCAATAGTAAAATTTAACAATATTTAATATACAAAAGTTTACAAAAGGTATTACACAAATATTACTGTTAACTTAACTGTCAAAATATGAGTCCAATCTGTTATCTTTATCTGTATCCGGAAATCTTTCGGAATCCAATTTGAATATTACGTTCACTACTAATGTCACAATCCAGTATGATGTTGTTTGTAGAATAAAAGTGTCAATCCAAATGCTGTGAATACTAATGTCTATCAATGTCTATGTCCAAGTTTAATTATGAGAGTTTAACTTTAGTGTCTGTATATATAGTGTTGTCATGGAAAATTCTAGAACACTCTATAATGGAACATTGTGGAAAATCCTGGAAAGTTACAACGGAAGTTTCTGGAATAACGTAGAAGTTTAAATTACGCATCTTTTATAAGGATCATTCTAGAAAGTTCCAATCATTCTGTGATTGTTCCAGTGATTCCTAAACTGCACAGTTATAAGATTATTTGGTAAACAACTATCAGGCCATACAACACAAATTAGGCCAACATAAATAAACATAATAATTACAATATCATAACAACTTGTTTATCTTTAGATTTTTTTTTGTCTTAGCGACACTGATGAGTATTATGTAGACAAAACGCGCGTCCGACGTATTAAATTATAATCTCGGCACCTTTGAAAACTATTATGACCATGAATCTAAAAAGCACTGGAGAGCATTTTTCTTTCAGTGGTTATCGATAGGTATGATTTCAACCGTACAAACATGATGATGATAAGAGTCAGTAAAGGTTATGTCCGTAACTAAGGGAAAACGCATGGTGAACACATCCGAAACTGTTGAAACCAGAGTTAATAAAGTTAACTCTAGAGATTAAAGTGAACTCGGCCAATCATTATTTAGGTATTAAATTAAGGTCCACTTAGCGATTTGACGGCTTTCGGATAACAATTTTTTTGCGTGTTTATTCGGTATATCAAGTTATTTGTAATGTTCGTATTCCTCCCCATAAAAAAAACTACCTGAAACGGGAATTGCAGTATAATTTTCCGGGAACTAGGTTGCTCTTTTGTGTACCATACTTAGATTAATGTATATCAACACGGCTAATAAAAAACATACATCATTTATTAAATATCTTAAAGAAATTTTCACAAGCCGAGGTATGAATCAGGTGTACGAATATGAAACAATCTTACATTCAACATTCATGGATTCATTTTATTTTTTTTTGTTATTGTTGCGATTGGATAATCAGTAATGCCTTACTGTTTGTTGTCCAAATAATTATAATATTGCCTTTCTATTTATACCATCATTGTCATGAACAATTTTTTGACGATTATTGTAAAAAAATTGTATTGTTTTCGAGATTACATGTTAGCTACGTAAGCGCGTCACATTTTTTTATATGCTGTGGTGTTTGTCGTCAATGGAATGGGTTTTATTTTGTTGTCCTGTGGTTTGCTTTTGGTCCTCAATACTCTTGAACTTCGTACTTTATTTGGCCTTTTAAACATTTTTTGGATTTGAGCGTCACTGATGAGTCTTTTGTAGACAAAACGCATATCTGGCGTAAATATAAAATTTTAATCCTGGTATCTATCTATGATGAGTTTTTTTGCATGTTGTGTCCACTTTTTCATTATTTTTTGTTTATATTCCGTTATGAACGTTTTTGCGTGTTCTTGCTGTATTTCTGTCATGTTGTGTTTTATCCTTTTTTAACATTGTCGTTAAGCAGGAGGTTTTCCATGCCATTAAAACAGTTTCAACCCACTATTGTTTTACAAAAGTCCTGTACAAAGTAAGGAATATGGCAGTTTTTAAGATGTCATTGGAATGCTGCAGAACAAATTTATCATATCTTCGTCAAAATATAGGAATAATTTTGGATTGAATCTTTTGTATTTATATATTAGGCAAAAGGATCTAGAGAAAGAGAAATACAAAAGAAAGTAACGGACAAAATTGAGTACACAAAATTAAATGTTAAACGAATCACAATTTATATAAAGAATTTTGTAAAACCATGACATTGCAAGTTTTCCTCAATCCACGATAATCGATACCTAAGAAAATGAATTAATGCACAGTGTCTTAGTTCATGCGTCATATTCGAACTTGTTCAACCTCAACGGACTTCACTGACAACTAATGATTCTTACACAAAACTGCAGCTGTTACAACAGTGTATAAGTAATAAGAATTATAAATCGTCCCGTATTTGTCCCTGATCTAAGTCTGGAGGGTCTAATTCAGTGATAGGTTGATGTGTCACATTTTGCAAAGTCTGTTAAAGTTTACAATAATGTAAGAGTCTTTTTAATTGTTGAAGGCCTTGGGTGACCTATGGTTTATAAAATTTGCTCTAATACATATCTGTGGGATAGATGTCTTATTGGAAATTCTTATTTTTATATAAGGCAGAATTCAGTTTGAAAAAAATATAAAGCACACTTTTTTTTCAATTTGTTATACTTAAATGCAAATAAAACTCCACACAGTCACGGCATATGTTTTCAAATAAATTGTATTTGGATTGAAATAACATTGTATTTGAATTTACTTCAAACAAGTCAATTAATGTTAACCATCTGTGTCAAATGTTGTCTTATTTCCTAATCAAATTAATTGGAAGAACATGTATCCGATAGTTATTTATAAACAAAAGAACAATAAGGAAACATGTTTAAGGGCTGTCTGTTGTCATTCCGTGCATTACAATCTTTATTGACCTACTTGCTTTCAAAAACATTTTGCCTGAAATCTGAACTTGGTGTATGATAAAGTTGTATCTTAATAGTACTTTATTTGGCCTTTTTAACTTTTTTGGATTCGAGCGTCACTGATGAGTCTTTTGTAGACGAAACGCGCGTCTGGCGTATATACTTAATTTAATTCTGGTATCTATGATGAGTTTATTTGTATATACACTAATGAATGATTATAATTAACCTGACAGTGAACAATGAAGATTGACCATAAGATTAAACAAAAATAATGTGTATAGTACATCAAGACAAAATATTGTACATAGTAAAAATAATGTAATTACCTTAAGGAGGCTCGCGGGTACAAAACTTTCAGCAAAAAATTAAACCTTTATTTTTTCATTTCAAATTTTATTTATTACACTATTAGTTATTACTTTATGATATGGTACAAAAATCAACCAAAAAAATCGATTCGATTTAGCCCCAGATGACTTATAAAATGTTAATATAATTGAAAAAGCTCCAAATTATCTCCCTTTGGTTCAAAAATGCCATTTTTTGGCATTAAATTTTAATTATCTTTTTTAACTCATCGGTGACCTATATTTTTTATTATTGTTTTCAAATAAGCTGTATATAAACTAAATAATTGTAAAATTTAAGCGATTTCTGTAATTAGGTTATTTTTTATTTCGATGTTACCTCTATTTCTCCTATTAGTTCAACAGAAAAAAAGGACATTAACAAAAATTTATGCTTTATCTGAAGTCAAATTGTGAGCTTAAATGAACGGTGACCACATTTTTTTATTTTATTTTTCTATTAAGTATAGGCTAAAGTTCATTTATAAAAAAATATAGCGAAATCCTATATTAGAAAAAAATTTGATTTATACCCGGGAGCCCCCTTAATCCGGAATGATCAATCGAAAAACATAACCATGATAACAGTGGAATTGAAAGTATTTGAAAGGGAAAAAAACGTGCATATATTATAATCAATAGAATAACGTATAACTAAGCTGTAACAATACTAAATAAGATATGATCTTGAAAAGTGATAAAATCAAAGTTTAACTTTGCGTGACGGAGTAAACACGCGTGCACAAGTAAATAACAGAAAAAAAATAACAGATTACACTTTGTACACTTTGTTTCTCAAACCACTTTTCTGGTAAGGAGATATATAATATTCATAAATAATTTGATTTATTGACATGCATTTCTTCCCAGCTATGATCTTTATATTTCATCTAGTAGAGACATAACTTTGGACTGTTACCAGTATAAAGCATACTATTGAGATGAAACATGAATTCTGAAGTAGGCAAAAAGTAAAGGTAGGGAAAGTACATACTTTTAGTATAAGTTTAAACTCTAACAACTTTAGGGCATATAAATGTTGAAAATATGCTACACAGCCTTTGAATAAAATAAAAGTGCATATCAAGTGTCCATTCTAGAATACAATTTTTCTACGCAACTTCATAACTAAAGTGTCACAATTTTAGCCGCAAACGGAGTTCCTATGGGAAATTGCATACACCTATACAAAATAAGTCTAAAATTTCCACCAGTATATGAATTATGAAACAACAATATGATAAGGAAAATTAAATAAGTAATACAGATTGCGAATGAACTCTGCGATATAAATAAAACAATAATGATATAAAAAAAAACAATATAGCTGAACATTTGAAATCATTTGAAAACCTATTCATATTTCCGGAAATGCGTATCAACTATAACATCTGGTTATAATCTCAAAACTGACATTATTAGTTTTCTTATTCACTCTATGCAAGGCCTTTAATAGTGGAATCTGTGTAAAAAAACACAGTTTTGATGGGTAAGTACTTTAGTTTTCCAACCAATAAACTAAAGTTTTTATCTAAAGTATGTTAAGGTAATTGTGTTTCAAATCTCCTGGGTTTTTGGTTTTTTTTTTTTGTAATGCAAAAGTGGACACTCTTGATTACTCAAACTGCAAATTTTAAAGATAACCCAGGTAAGGTGTGGATACATTCAAACCAGACA
This sequence comes from Mytilus edulis, assembly GCA_019925275.1. NCBI lineage: Eukaryota > Metazoa > Mollusca > Bivalvia > Mytilida > Mytilidae > Mytilus > Mytilus edulis. Next base: position 124,134,884 of record CM034361.1, on the reverse strand, counting down.
CTGAAATATAGAAGCCCCTTAAGTGCCAAAGATGAAATTGAAAATATCTGTGCGCGCAACTTTAAATCTTGTGCTCACAACTTTAAATCTTGTGGACACGACTTTTAAAAATGAGCGCACAACTTTTAAACTTGTGCGCACAACTTTAAATCTTGTGCGCAAAACTTTTTAAAACTTGTGCGCACAACTTTTTTGAATTTGCGCGCATAACTTTTAAACTTGTGCGCAGAATTTAAATCTTGTGCACACAACTTCAAATCTTCTGCGCACAACTTTAAATCTTATGCGTACAACTTAAAATCTTTTGCGCACAACTTTTTTTATCCTTTTGTGCGCACAACTTTTAACCGTTTGCGCACAACTTTAAATCTTGTGCATAAAACTTTTTTAATTTTGTGCGCACAACTTTAAATCTTTTGCGCACAATTTTTTAAACTTGTGCGCACAACTTTTAGAAACTTGTGTGCAAAACTTTTTTTAAACTTGTGCGCACAATTTTAAAACTTGTGCGCACAATTTTAAATCTTGTGCGCACAACTTTTAATCTGATGCGCACAACTTTAAATTTTGTGCGCACAACATTTTTAAACTTGTGCGCACAACTATAGAAAACTTAAACGTACGACTTTTTAAACTGTCCACATAACTGTCAGTCATACATATCTATAAACTTGCTTGCATTTACCAGTTAATCAAAAAAGGATGGACCTGATTTTTACATAATATATCATTTTGGGAATAAATCATACAAATATACATTTACTGCATTTTCTGGTATTGTAGCTTATTCTAATATTAAGCTGTTAGCCGAAGGACCATATGAGCTATTGTCGTCAATAAGCGCCAGTCGTTAGAGCCTTGGTGTAGTGGTCAGCGCATCGGAATACTAATACGAAGGTTACTGGTTCGATGCCCGTTCCGGGGAGAAAATTTCAGGGACAGAATTTTGGGCTCTCCCTAGACACCATTTGGGAGTATGGTCTTGAAAAACGATGATCGGCCGTCGGAAGGGTACAATAAATGTCTAACCCGAATTAGGAGAGAGCAATATCTCTTGCACGTAAAAGGTACCCATGTAGATTTCGAAGAAGTGCAGGTTAATGCCGCTACAAGGCAGCAAACGCACCCGCAAAGTGGAAAGGGGTTAATATAAGTTGTAATAACTTGTTTCCCAATCCACTATAATTAGATATGTTCAAACTAGGCGCCAGTCGTTCTCCTGTCCCCAATTCAAATTTTATTTTTTCCCTCTGAAACCACTGGGCCAATTCCGACCAAACTGGGTAGAATTGATCCTTGGTATTTAGCAGGGGATTCGTGATTTTATTTCTCAAGTACTGGTTAATAGGTTTGCGGGGTCTTAGATCTTGAGGTTAACTTGTATTAATGAAGGTCCGGATTCCAGAGGTCCGAGCAACTGGGGTCCATAGTTTAAGGGGGCTCGCGGGTCTAAATATTTTTTTTTTATTTAAAACAGGATTTCGCTTTATTTTTCTGTGAGTGATCTTTATCTTATACTTAATAGAAAAATGAAATAAAAAGATTGGGTCACGGTTCATTTACGCTCACAATCTGCCTTCGAAAGAAGCATAAATGTTGGTGAATGCCCTTTTTTTTCTGTTTAACTAATAGGAGAAATAGCGGTAATATCGAAATGAAAAAAGAACTAAATTACAAAAAATGCTAAACATTTTCAATTATTTAGTTGATGTACAGCTTATTCGAAAAACAATAATACAAAATATAGGTCACCGATGAGTTATAAAGATATTTCAATTTTAAAGCCAAAAAATGGCATGTTTGCACCAAATGGAGATAATTTGGAGCTTTTTCAATGATATCAACATTTTAAAAGTCACCTTGGGCCAACACAAATTGATTGTTTGGAATGTTTTTTGTACCATATGATAAAGTAACAACTACTAAAGGTAATAGATGAAATTTGTTATGAAAAAGAAATGTTTCTTTTTTTCTGAATATCTTAATACCCGCGAGCCTCCTTAACATTAGCTTTAATTTGAAATTTGTTTTAAAGTATTGTTACTATGAACCAACAGAAGCGATGCAGTCATATTTTGCATGAAACATCAAAAGGATAGAAGATTCAATTTTGAACAAATGTAAAATATTTTCACACGAACCAGCAATGATGAGGTAGTCATGTTTTGCATGAAGCATGAATATGACATGCATATTCAAATTTATATAAATTAATGCCTAGTTATCTTCGGAACCAGCATCTATGAATGAGCAGCTTAAAATATTCCTTAATGATAATTAAAAATATTCTTTAGAACAACCATTGATAATGCAGTCAAATCTTGAATGGCTAACATTGAGAATGGAAATGGGGAATTTATCAAAGAGACAACAACCCGAAAGAGCAGACAACAGCCGAAGGCGACCAATGGGTCTCAAATGCAGCGAGAAAATCCCGCACCTTGAGGTGGTCCTCAGCAGGCCCCTAAATAAAATTGTGTACTTGTTCAGTGAAAATGGACGCCACACTAAACTCCAAAACATATAAATGAACTAGAATTAAAAAGACATACAAGACTAACAAAGCCCAGAGGCTCCTCACCGTACGGCCTTCAACAATGAGCAAAGCCCATATCGCATAGTCAGCTTTAAAAGGATCCCAAAATTGATCCTTATCGCCCAAACTACTTTACACAGATGTAGATTTATCGAGTTTCTGTTTAGGGGTATGTGCCTGTAATCATATAATAACTCATTGGTGTGCGTTGGTAGTCATTACACCATTTCCTTCAGTTATAAAATTATCACACCAATGAAATAACGCAAACAATTATTCATTAGAAATAACACATTATGATAAAAAAAATCAGCCTCAAAATGTTATCATGTAATCATTCAATCAAAAACCCTAACATAGTGCCGTATCATTATAAACATACAGCAAAGATTCCGTCTTCAACTTGCATTCCGGTGAGACCGTTGAAAGCATCACTGTGACTTTGAGATGAAGAACAGCAAAAAAACTGTTACGTTGGGTTGGGGTTGTCAAGTGTATGTTGCAATTTTGTGTCATGAATTCATACACCATATTCATTGTTTCATTGTTTCTGATTACCCAAATAATTATTGACGACAGACCTACACATTAATACTATAATAAATCAAGTATTTTCATCAGTATAGACATTTGGTAAATATGATTGCAAGATATAAAAGTTGAGGGAATTTCTTTAATGATTTTCTTCACATACTGAATTTAACAGTTCTACATTTTGTGCGTGTTTCTGGTACAAGTTAACTAGGCTATGAAAGATCCATTGGTGGCCTTCGGTTGTTGACTGCTCTATGGTCGGGTTGTTGTCGCTTTCGAAAGACCCATTGGTGGTCTTAGACTGTTGTCTGCTCTATAGTCGTGTTGTTGTCACTTTGACACATTCCCCATTTCCTTTCTCAATTTTATGAATAAAAAGAGTCAATTATGATCAACATAAATAAAAATAAAATAAAAAACGTTTTGATATGCACACTTACATGAACCTATGAAGACTTCAATTTGGTAATCAAGCGATGGCCATTACCCAAATATTATTGATAAGAAACCGTTAAACTCTGTTCTAAACGAATGATAAATTTCGTAGCTCTTTGTTACTTCCAAAAGTTTGTCACATGACCTAGACAATCTTGTAAAACAAACTGAATGGAATATCTGCCAGGTCATTCAACATTAAGTCAGACGCTGTACAAAAGCATAAAAACAATTTTAATTTGGCCTGGACTATTTCTTTGATGTCTTTTCTCAAGTACTGCATGCCATCTCTATCAGCAGAAGAAAGTTTTTCACGAAAGATAAGGCTTCCCAAAACGTTCTTAACAGTCGGTTGTACCGTATTGTAAAGCTCATGTTATTTCGTTGGATTCAGCTAGGTCCCCAAATCCGAACCATGTACTTTGGTTGCTGAACTTGTTCGTAATGCGGAATTTCCTTTATGAATACTAAGTAGGTTGAAATTGTCAGCTTTTCCCACTTTTCACAAGAGTTACTATCAAGAAATCTGCAAGGTTTATTTTGTCGATCTCTGCAAAGTTTTTCAAAGCCCATAACAAGGTTTCATTCTCGCATGGAGTCCGGTACTAAAAAGATATTCATTATATCCGGTTTTACCTAACCAAACATTGCTCCTTCGAATATAACTCAGTCTAGTGCAATTGAACCATAAAAGATTAAAAGTTGTGCGTACAAGATTAAAAAATTTGTGCGCACAGGTTTAAAAAAGTTGTGCGCAAAAGCTTAAAAAAATTGTGCGCAGAAGTTTAAAAAAGTTGTGTGCACAAGATAACAAATTGTGCGCACAAGATTAAAAGTTGTTCACACAAGTTTAAAAGTTGTGCGCTCAAGATTTTAAAGTTGTGCGCACAAGATTAAAAGTTGTGCGCACAAGATTTAATGTTGTGTGCACAAGATTTAAAGTTGTGCGCACAAGATTAAAAGTTGAGCGCACAAGAATTACAGTTGTATGCACAAGATTTAAAGTTGTGCGCAAAAGATATAAAGTTGTGCGCACAAGATTTATAGTCGCGCGCACAAATATTCTGAATTTTATCTTTGGCACTTACGGGGCTCCGTAGAAATAAAACAACAACGACCGACATACGTACTCACATATGTAAAAATGCTTTGTATGATAATTATAATTTCGTTGGATAGGCTTTAGTAAAAGCAAATCTATAATTGAAATTTTATCATTTCTTTAGATAGTCAAATCTTTGATGTATTATCGATTTTAAAGTCATGGTTTTGTATTACCCTAACTCTGGAAGTGCTTGTTACGCATGTCCATTATATAACTATTTCAACAGACAAGTGCATTAACCAGGAAATTTATTTCCGATACCAATTACATAGATGTTTGGGAAGTCCTTGATACGTGGTACGTGTAAATAAAATTAGAGTTTCCGCAGGAAGTTCAGTTGACAAACGTCTGTTTTATCACTAAATTAATATTAAATTGTTTTTGTTTTGAATATATCTTTTTCCAATATCGATTTCCTCATGTGCATATGAACTATGAAAGGAACAAAAGTGGTTTTTAGGGAATTCCTTGACCCGTGTTCACGGTAAATACAGTTGGGGTTTCCACTGTATTCTCTTCCATAAAAAAACTACCTGATTCGGAAGTGTAGTATAACTTTCCGCGAACTAAGGTTGCTCTTTTGTGTACCATACTTAGATTAATGTATATCAACACGGTTAATCGACAAATATACACCATATATTAAATATTTTAAAGAGATTTTCACAAGCCGCGGTATGAATCAGGTGTACAAATATGAAATAATCTTATATTCAACATTAATGTTTTTGTTATTGTTGCGGTTAAATACTCAGTAATGCCTTACTGTTTGTTGTCCGAATAATTATAATATTGCCTGTCTATGTATACCATTATTGTCATGAACAATCATTTGACGATAATTGTAAAAATAATTGTATCAATTTCGAGATTACATGTTTTTTACGTAAGCGCGTCACCGTTTTTGATATCTTGTGGTGTTTATAGTTTATGGAATTTTTTTTTTGTTGTCCTGCGGGTTGCATGTTGTGTCCTCTTTTTCATTTATTTTTGTTTATATTCCGTTATGAACGCTTTTGCGTGTTCATACTGTATTTCTGTCACGTAGTGTTTTATCCTTTTTTTAACATTATCGTTAAGCGGGATCTTTTCCATGTCATTAAACCAGGTTAAACCCACCATTTTTTTTTAAATTCGCACAAAGTTAGAAATATGGCAGTTTTTGAGATATCAGTGGAATGCTGCAAAACAAATTTCTCATATCTTCATCAAATAATAGTAATCATTTTCGATTGTTTCTTTTATATTTATATATCGGTAAAATAATCCAGAGAAAGAGAAATTCAAAAAAAAAGCAAAGGACAAAATTAAATTTTAAACGAATCACAATTTATATGAAGAATTTTGCAAAACCACGACATTGCAAGTTTTTCTCAATCCACGAAAATTGATACCAAAGAAAATGAATTAATTCACAGTATCTTAGTTGATACGTCATATTCGAACTTGTTCAAGCACAACGGATTTCAGTGACAACTAATGATTCTTACACAAACCTGCAGCTGTTACAACAGTGTATAAGTAATACAAAATTTAAATCGTCCCGTATTTTTCCCTGATCCAAGTCAGGAGGATCTAATTCAGTGATAGGTTGATGTGTCACATTTTGCAAAGTCTTTTATAGTTTACAATAATGTATAAGTTTATTTAATTGTTGAAGGCCTTCGGTGACCCTATGGTTTCTAAAATCTGCTTTAAGACATATCTGTGGGATAGATGTCTCATTGGAAATCTTTATTTTTATGAAACAAAATTCAGTTTGATGAAAATATCCCATTTTTTTTTCAAATTGCTACACCTAAATACAAATAAAACTACACACAGTCACGGCGTATGTTTTCAATAAATTGTATTAGATTGAAATAACATTGTACCTGAATTTATTTTAAACAAGTCAATTGATGTTAATCATCTGTTAAAAACGCTATCCAATTGCCTAATCAAATTGATTGGAAGAAAATGTATCTGATATTCATTTATAAACAAATAAACAATGAGGAAACATTTTTAAGGCTGTCTGTTGTCATTCCGATCACTACAATCTTTATTGACCTACTTGCTTTCAAAACCTTTTTGCCATTAATCTAAACGTGATGTATGATATATTGTATGCTTATATTGAATATACACTTAGGAATGATTATAATTAACCTAACAGTGGACAGTAAAGATTAACCATACGATTAAACAAACAAAATGTGAATACAAAACATTGCACATAATAAAAAATAGCATTTTTTAATTTCATGTGTCAGAATGGCTTTTTCCGTAATACCCTTAATCCGGAATGCTCAATCCAAAAACATAACAGTGTTATTGAAAGCATTTGAAAAGAAAAAAAAACATGCAAATATTATAATCCATAGAATAAATAAGCTGTTATGCGTTTACTTTTCTACATTGGATAAAGGTATAGGGGGAGGGTTGAGATCTCATAAACATGTTTAACCCCGCCGCATTTTTTGCGCTAGTCCCAAGTCAGGAGCTTCTCGCCTTTGTTAGTCTTGCATTATTTTAATTTTAGTTTCTTGTGTAAAATTTGGAGTTTAGTATGGCGTTACTATTCTAATATTGAACTAGTATATATTTGTTTAGGGGCCAGTTGAAGGACGCCTCCGAGTGGGGTAATTTCTCGCTACATTGAAGACCTGTTGGTGACATTCTACTGTTTTTTCTATGATCGGATTGTTGTCTCTTTGGCACATTCCCCGTTTCCATTCTCAATTTAATGTTAGAATACTAAATAAGATATGATCTTGAAAAGAGATTAAATCAAAGTTTAACTCAATCTGACGGAGTAAAAACGCGTGCACAAATGTGCGAAAAAAAAGATAACAGATTACCCTTTATAGATACAGCTGTTTCTCAAACCACTCTTCTGCTAAGGAGATATATAATATTCATAGATAATTTGATTTCTTGACATGCTGGTTCCCAGATATGATCTCTATTTATCATCTCATAGAGACATAAATTAGGACTGCTACAAGTATAAACACATACTATTGCGATGAAACATGAATTCTGAAATAGGCAAAACGTATAGGTAGTGGTAGTACGTAAGGTTAGTATAAGTTTAAACTCTAACAACTTCAGGTCATCTAAATGTTGAATATTTGCTGCACAGCCTTTGAATAACATTGTAGTGAATATCAATTATTTATTCTAGGATACAATTTTCACGAAACTTCATAGTTAAAAGTGTCACAGTTTAGCCGCAAAAGGAGTTCCTATAGGAAATTACATTGTCTATATTTACAGAAATGCAACCTACATTTTCATTTACAGGATAAGTCTAAAATTTCAACCAGTATATAAATTATGAAACAACAATATGATAAGGAAAATTAAATAAGAAATACAGATTGCAAATGAACTCTACGATATAAAAAAACGAATAATGATATTTCCGGAAATGTGTATCAACTATAACAAGTGGCTATGACCTCAAAACTGACATTATTAGGTTTCTTAATCACTCGATGCAAGGCCTATAATAGTGGAATCTGTGAAAAACACAGTGTTGATGGGTAAGTCTTTTGATTTTCCTACCGATAAACTAAAGTTTTATATAAAGTATTTTAAGATAATTGTATTTCAAATCTCCGGGTTTTTTTGGGTTTTTTTTTTTTTAATGCAAAAGTGGACACTCTTGATTATTCAAACTGCAAATTTTAAAGATAACCCAGGTGAGGTGTAGATGCATCCAAACCAGACACTGAAATAAAACAACAACGACCGACATACGTACTCACATATATAAAAATGCTGTGTATGATAATTATAATTTCGTTAAATATACTTTTGATTAGTAAAAGTTAGTATATAATTGAAATTTTATCATTTCTTTTGATAGTCAAATCTTTGATGTATTATCGATTTTGAATTTATGATTTTTGTATTACTCTAATGAAGGAAGTGCATGTTACGCATATCACTATATGAAGAAGTGCATTACCAGGGAATACTGAAGGAATGACTGTTATATTTTTTTCTGTCTATGAAGAAATAACATGTTTTTCAAATATCGATTTCCTCATGTTCCTCATGAACTATGAAAAGAAACAAGGGGTAGATTTAAGGGAATTGCTTGTCACTTGTTAATGGAAAATACAGTTGCAGTTTCCACTGTTTTCTGTTCCAGTCAGAGTTCCATTACAACAATCTATAGTTTATTAAACTTTGTTTCTCAATAAAAAGTTATGGATATATGCTCAGCAGTTTGTAATGACCTAGATGATCGAGAGATGTTGACATGCTCGTCATGATACAGTTATTACGCCCTATGCAAATAATAGTCTAGTTTGAATGAACGAAATAAAGGTCTAAAGCAGAGATATATCATTCAACAATTTAGGATCCCGGTTGTTTGGAGGTTAAGTGTTCGATTTATAATATTGCTGATTCTTAGAAAGTACGAATTTTACAATGAGTGTCTGTCTCTTCTTGTGACAAACTGTTAATGTAAGGCCCAAAGCAAAATGGAATGATGTGAACTTTTCTGAATAATTTTAATTTTAATCTTAATTCTAATTTTAATCTTTTAACTTTACCCTAACCTTCGGTATAAAAATACGAAACAAAAAACAAAACAGAAAATTTATGTTCACCAATATTAAATTTTCTCTTACATTATGTGCACCAAACGATATATAAAAACTTATGAGTAGCATTTCTTTAAGAATGAAGAGTGACCATAATGATTTTGTGATTATATCAGCATTGGCATTTTTTTTTTTGAAATATTATATATTAGTGTATGTCTTTCTTTCTTAAATATTGAATAATGTTTTGTTTCTTATCTGTTGTGGACAAGTATTCTATTTAAAAACGAGATTTAATCAGTAATTGTGAGTTTGAATGACCTTGTCTTATCTGTTGACTCTCTTAAATGAACAAAAGGAACTTTATATAACAATTAGTGTTTACCAATAATTAATGATGTCATGACTGACTTAATCATGGACTTTATTTTGATGACTCGCATACAAATTTTACGACTAAACTTTGATCTTACACATCCTTTTGTTATATATCATAAAGGAAATAAGTTTAAGATACAACATTGGAATAACCAATTAATAGATGATATATAAAATATCCGGCAATGTAAAAAATAATCAGAAAAGAATACAAAATATATGCATTTCTTTTTGTTGTCTTAAGACGTTGACTGAAGACATATATATGTATTTGTGTGTACAAACACTACATTCAACATGTTCAATAATAATATATTTTGCCAGGAGTTCAGTACCATCAAACATAAAAACACGTTGGTGTGAAATTTAAAATTGCATTCTTTTTTTATCTTTCAATATCAAACAATGATATGAATATGATAAAGTTGCAACTACTTTATAGAACGTTTCTAGTGTGATTCTCATGAATATATAACAATCAGGGTTTCCTCGATACTATTAATAGATAATTACACTTTATTCACCAACGTATGCATTCATATATACATTCAATATGTATTATAATATTTCTTTTACCAAATGACCCAAAGTGTGGATGCAGAGTAAAAAATATTATTTTCATTGTATATCATGTATATTTGAAAAAAACATTATTAAACATAAAGATCTCTAGAACCTACTGTAGCGTACTTCTATGCTCTGACTAACGTTTCCCAATTTTCGTCATGACGTTGTTTATAATTGTTTTTTAGTATTTGTAAGGTTTCAACCATATCTCGGAACTAAGCTCAGCTCCAAGCTCTTGGGGTTCGGATTCTCTGCCATTACCCCCCAACCCTTAACCTTATGGTACTAATGTTTTCCTATATTGCATGTTCTGATTTAAACCGTTGGGTTTGCGTCGCCTCTTGTCACAAACTGGTAATATGCAGCATAAAAATGACAAGTTATCTGCTTAACTAGTATGTGTGAACTTTTCTGTTAAATTAAGACCTCTGTTAACTCTTATTTACCCTTGGGAATTAAAAGTACGAAACGAATAAAACAACACACACCATTCAGAATTACGTTCATCCGTATTTAGTTTTCTATTAATAACTACGGGTTTCATATATAATTTTCAAGGACGTGGCATTTATTATTATGTAAATATTACTGTGGATTCATTATTAATCGTTGGATACCAATTTTTGTGTGTTTCGATGGTACACTTGAACCGCGATTTTAAATGTTTATCGACCAATGTTGTCAATACAATCGTCTATCCTTGGAATCGGATAGGTATCAGATTTTGAGACTGAATTTACTTTTCTGAAATCAGTCACGAAACGAAAGGTTTTATCTGGTTTTGGTACAAGGAGACAAGGAGAGCTCCATTCACTGTTACTCGGCTCAATAATATCATTGTCAAGCATATATTTAATTTCTTTTCTCATAGCTTCAAGTTTGAGTGGATTGAGCCGGTAAGGATGTTGCTTCTACATCAACATCATGACAAACAGCAGTAGTTTTGTTTGGCACATCTGTAAAAAGATTTTTAAAAGAAAATACCAAAGTTTTTATTTCTTCTCTACGATCAAAAGACAGATGTGCAAGTTTTGAGTCTAAATTTGACAAAATTTCTGAATTTTTCAATCTAACTGTCTCTTCGATAGTTTTAGAACCTAAAGTGGCAACTGGTTTACTCTCACATTCATTAGTACGCTCAAAATATGGTTTTAACATATTAATATGACACACTCTATTTTGTTTACGCCGACCTGGAGTTTTTACAATATAATTCAAATCATTGATTTTACTCTCTATTGTATAAGGACCACAATATTTAGCCTGTAAAGGATGTCCAGGGACTGGCAAAAATACAAGTACCTTATCACCAGGCTCAAATACTCTATCCCTGGCATCTTTATCATACCAAATTTTAATCTTGCTCTGTACATTTTTTAAGTTTTTCTGAGCAATTTGACAAGCAGTATACAATTTGTCTTTAAATCTAGATACATAGTCTAAAAGATTCAATCAGTATGTTCAGTAAGCCACTTTTCCTTAATCAATTTTAACGGTCCCCTTACAGTATGGCCAAATACCAACTCAAAGGGACTAAATCCAAGGATTCTTGAACAGCCTCTCGGACTGCAAAAAGTAGAAAGTGAACTCCATCATCCCAGTCTCTGTCAAATTGAAGACAAAAAGTTCTAATCATGTTCTTCAATGTTTGATGAAAACGTTCTAAGGCACCTTGAGATTCTGGATGGTACGCACTTGATCTATACTGAGCAATCCCGAACTGGTACACGACTTGCTGAAATAGACCTGACATGAAATTTGATCCCTGGTCGGACTGTATAGACTTAGGAAGTCCTACTAACGTGAAAAATTTGATAAGAGCTTTGACAATAGTAGGTGTCTTAATATTTCTTAGCTGAATAGCCTCAGGAAAGCGTGTTGATGTACACATGATTGTCAATAAATACGCATTTCCAGTTTTGGTCTTTGGTAAAGGTCCAACGCAGTCAATTAGAACTCTGCTGAAAGGTTCGTCAAAGGCTGGAATAGGCAGAAGTGGTGCTGGTGGTATTTTCTGGTTAGGCTTACCAACAACCTGGCATATATTGCATGATTTGCAGTATTCTGTGACATCATCTCGAAGTCTGGGCCAGTAGAAATGCTGCAAGATCTTAAGGCAAGTCTTCCTTATACCTAAGTGTCCAGCCAAGGGGGTGTCATGGGCAAGACCAATAATTTCTTGCCCATAAACTTTAGGCACCACCACTTGGTATACCACTCTCCATTCCTCCTCTGGGGTAGCATCAGGAGGCCTCCACTTCCTCATTAAAATGCCGTCCTGATGGTAATAGCATTCGGCCACTTTGTCTGCTTCCTCCTGTGGTTGAGCCCGCTGGTTGAGCTGAAGAACCTCAGGGTCTTTATGTTGTTCTTCGAATAAATTCTTTCGGTCTAATGAATGGCTGTTTACGTTTGGCCATGGCATAATAACATTCTTGTTAACACTAGGTGGTCTTATTATGGCCTTTTCTGAGCTACCAGGACCTTCAATGTCAGCTAGGAAAGTGTCAGAAAGGTCCATGTAATCAAACTGGTTTTCTTGCAAATCCTCATCTTGTTGTTTTCTAGCCATCGCCCTAGTAACAACACAAGCTGGATACAATTCAGCATCATCTTCAGGTGATTTAACATCCACCACCGGTTCACTGGTAACAATTGGTTCTGCAACCACTTTGTTCCTAGCTAGATCATTTCCTAGCAATAATGTAACACCCTCAACAGGGAGATTAGGACGAACACCCACAATAACTGGTCCAGTGATCAAATCTGACTTCAGATAAATACGATGGAGAGGAACATCTATACAACCTAACTCTACACCTTGTAACAAAACGGAGGCACCAACAGAAGTCTTCTCGGACAAAGGCAACACATCTTCTAACAATAAAGACTGAGAAGCTCCAGTGTCCCGTAAAATCTTAATAGGCTGAAGAGTGGTGTCATCAACAATAGAAATAAACCCATCAGAAATAAAGGGTTTATATTCCTCCATGTAATCACAAAAACTGGACTTAAAAGCCTGACTCGCAGGACATTCCAACGTACTGGTAATATAAGGTGTCGTACAAGCACTGGACTTTGGCTTATTATCTCGTTCATTCTTCTTCTGGAGTCTAAAACAATCAGCCATCAGGTGACCATTTTTCTTACAATAAGCACAAATCAGTGACTTCTTCTCAAAAATATCAAATTTTGGACTAGACATATTATAACTGGACTGACTCTTATTCTGTGCAACAGGCTTACTATCAGTACGCTCAGTGCTTTGATTTTTGTAATTTCCACTTGAAGTATTAACATTTTGACCCTTGAAACTTCTTTTATGTGAAAGGGTATAATTATCTGAAATTACAGCTGCATCATGTATTGTCCCAACAGTTTTGTCGTCTAAATGTGTTTTTAAGTCTAAATGAACACATTGTTTGAACTCTTCTAATAACATCAATTGTCTTAGGTTATTAAAATTGTTATCTGTTTTCTTTGAAGTAAGCCATTTATCAAATAGATCTTCTTTTTCCCGAGCAAATTCCACATAGGTTTGCGAATCAAACTTTTTATAAGATCTAAATTTCTGTCTATATGCTTCTGGTACTAGCTCATAAGCTTTCAAAACTTCCTGTTTCACAGTGTCATAATCGGAACTTTTTTCTGATGGAAGTGCAGAGTAAATTTCAGCGGCTTTACCCTCAAAAACACTTTGTAGCATTGTAGTCCAATACGGCTTTGGCCAATTCAAATTACGAGCAATTTTCTCAAACTGTGGAAAATATTTATCGACTGTTTTTTCACAAAATTTAGGAACCAAACGTATATTTTTTGCTGCATCAAAATTTTCTGATTTCGGCTGGACTTTAGTGTTGCTTTCTTCTTTGACCATTTCAATTTTCAGTTTCTCCATCTCTAGTCTTTCCCTCATTTCAAGTTCTTTTAATTTAAATTCATCTTCTTTTTCTTTTTTATCCATTTCCAATCTTTCCTTCATTTCAAGTTCTTTTATTTTCTCCATCTCCTTCATTTCCAGTTCTTTTAATTTAAGTTTATGTTCTAATTCAAGCTGTTTTAATTTAAAGGCGTCAACGTTTTCGACCTTAAGATCAAGAGCCTCTTCACCTAAAATTTCTGCGTCCACTAATTTGTCTATAACCAAATTTTTTATAATTTGTTTTCTCATAGATACTCTAAAATCTAATTTCAGATGTTTAGCAAGCAACACTAATTCCTCTTTCTTTAAATTATCAAAACTTTCCAGGTCTGGCGTTTTCAAAAATTTACCGGCATCAAATGCCATTTTGTAGAATTTTGTTGGCTAGTTATAATAAAAATTACTAAACAAATTTTGAATAAGATATTTTCGTTATCCCGGACGAGCCCCCAATTTCTGTTACGGCCAGAAATCGCCTTTAAATTGTAGCCAACAAAAGACACAAATCAGTTATAAAAATTAACAAGATTTATTATACAAAGGTTTACAAGAAGTATTACACAAATATTACTGTCAACTTAACTGTCAAAATATGAGTCCAATCTTTTATCTTTATCTGTATCCGGATATCTTTCGGAATCCAATCTGAATATTACGTTCACTACTAAGGTCACAATCCAGTATGATGTTGTTTGTAGAATACAAGTGTCAATCCAAATGCGGTGAATACTAATGTCTATCGATTTCTAAGTCTAAGTCCAAGAGTAAGAGACTTTTACTTTAGTGTCTGTATATATATATATAGTTGTCATGTAAGATTCTAGAACAGTCTATAATGGAACATCCTTGAAAGTCACAACGGAAGTTTCTAGTAAAATGTAGAAGTTTATATAACTCATCTTTTATTAGGATTATTCTGGAAAGTTCCAATCATTCTGTAATTGTTCCAGTGATTTTTAAACTGCACAGTTCTAAAATTATTCTGTAAACAACTATCAGGCCACACAACACAAATCAGGCCAACATAAATAAATACAATAATTACAATATCATAACACATCATTGTCGTGAACAATTTTTTTGACGATTATTGTAAAAATAATTGTTTTAATTTCGAGATAACATGTTAGATAATAAATGCAAGTACAATGTTATTTCAATCCAAATACAATTTATTTGAAAACATATGTCGTGACTGTGTGTAGTTTTATTTGCATTTATGTATAGAAATTTGAAAAAAAGTGTGCTTTATATTTTATCAAACTGAATTCTGCTTTATATAAAAATAAGAATATTTCCAATAAGACATCTATCCCACAAAATATTGTACATAGTAAAAATAATGTAATTACCTTAATCCGGAATGTGCAATCCAAAAAAAAACATAACAGTGTAATTGAAAGAGTTTGAAAGGGGAAAAAAACATGCATATATTATAATCAATAGAATAACTAATAACTAAGCTGTAAAAATACTAAAAAAAGATATGATCTTGAAAAGATATAAAATCAAAGTTAAACTTTGCGTGACGGAGTAAAAACGCGTGCACAAGTGTTAGAAAAAAAATAACAGATTACAGTTTGTAAATACATCTGTTTCTCAAACCACTCTTCTGTTAAGGAGATGTATGATATTCATAGATAATTTGATTTCTTGACATGCTGGTTCCCAGATATGATCTCTATATTTCATCTAGTAGAGACATAACTTGGGTCTGTTACCAGTATAAAACATACTATTGAGATGAAACATGAATTCTGAAGTAGGCAAAAAGTAAAGGTTGGGGTAGTACACAATTTTAGTATAAGTTTAAACTCTAAAAATTTTAGGGCAAATAAATGTTGAAAATATGCTGCACAGCCTTTGAATAAAATAAAAGTGCTATGCAAGTGTCCATTTTAGAATACAATTTTTCTACGAAACTTCATGGTTAAAGTGTCACAGTTTTAGCCGGAAAGTGAGTTCCTATGGATAATTGCATTGTCTATATTTACAGAAATGCAACCTACATACTCATTTACACCTATACAGAATAAGACTAAAATGTACACCAGTATATTAATTATGAAACAACAATATGATAAGGAAAATTTAATGAGTAATACAGATTGCGAAAGAACTCTGCGATATAAATAAAACAATAATGATATAAAAAACTCACAATATAATTGAACATTTGAAAGCATTTGAAAACCTATTCATATTTCCGGAAATGCGTATGTGGTTATAATCTCAAAACTGACATTATTAGTTTTCTTATTCACTCTATGCAAGGCCTATAATCGTGAAATCTGTGAAAAACACAGTTTTGATGGGTAAGTACTTTAGTTTTCCAACCAATAAACTAAAGTTTTTATCTAAAGTATGTTAAGGTAATTGTGTTTCAAATCTCCTGGGTTTTTGGTTTTTTTTTGTTTTTTTTGGGTTTTTTTTGTAATGAAAAAGTGGACACTCTTGATTACTCACACTGCAAATTTTAAAGATAACCCAGGTGAGGTGTGGATACATTCAAACCAGACACTGAAATAAAACAACAACGACCGACACACGTACTCCAATATATAAAAATGTTGTGCATGATAATTATAATTTCGTTGGATAGACTTTAGTAAAAGAAAATCTATAATTGAAATTTTATCATTTCTTTAGATGTCAAATCTTTGATGTTTTATCGATTTTAAAATCATGTTTTTGTATTACCCTAACGCATGAAGTGCTTGTTACGCATGTCCATTACATCACTATTTGAACATACAAGTGCATTAACAAGGAAATTTATTTCCGATACCAATTACATAGATGTTTGGGAAGTCCTTGATACGTGGTACGTGTAAATAAAATTAGAGTTTCCGCAGGAAGTTCAGTTGACAAACGTCTGTTTTATCACTAAATTAATATTAAATTGTTTTTGTTTTGAATCTATGTTTTTCCAATATCGATTTCCTCATGTGCATATGAACTATGAAAGGAACAAAAGTGGTTTTTAGGGAATTCCCTGACCCGTGTTCACGGTAAATACAGTTGGGGTTTCCACTGTATTCTCTTCCATAAAAAAAACTACCTGATTCGGAAGTGTAGTATAACTTTCCGCGAACTAGGTTGCTCTTTTGTGTACCATACTTAGATTAATGTATATCAACACGGTTAATCGACAAATATACACCATATATTAAATATTTTAAAGAGATTTTCACAAGCCGCGGTATGAATCAGGTGTACAAATATAAAATAATCTTATATTCAACATTCGTGGATTCATTTTTAATGTTTTTTGTTATTGTTGCGGTTAAATAATCAGTAATGCCTTACTGTTTGTTGTCGAAATAATTATAATATTGCCTGTCTATATATACCATTATTGTCATGAACAATCATTTGACGATAGTTGTAAAAATAATTGTATCAATTTCGAGATTACATGTTTTTTACGTAAGCGCGTCACCGTTTTTGATATCTTGTGGTGTTTATAGTTTATGGAATTTTTTTTTTTGTTGTCCTGCGGGTTGCATGTTGTGTCCTCTTTTTCATTTATTTTTGTTTATATTCCGTTATGAACGTTTTTGCGTGTTCATACTGTATTTCTGTCACGTAGTGTTTTATCCTTTTTTTAACATTGTCGTTAAGCGGGATCTTTTCCATGTCATTAAACCAGGTTCAACCCACCATTTTTTTTAAATTCGCACAAAGTTAGAAATATGGCAGTTTTTAAGATATCAGTGGAATGCTGCAAAACAAATTTCTCATATCTTCGTCAAATAATAGGGATAGTTTTCGATTGTTTCTTTTATATTTATACATCGGTAAAATAATCTAGAGAAAGAGAAATTCAAAAAAAAGCAAAGGACAAAATTAAATTTTCAACGAATCGCAATTTATATGAAGAGTTTTGCAAAACCACGACATTGCAGGTTTTTCTCAATCCACGAAAATTGATACCAAAGAAAATGAATTAATTCACAGTATCTTAGTTGATACGTCATATTCGAACTTGTTCAACCATAACGGATTTTAGTGACAACTAATGATTCTTACACAAACCTGCAGCTGTTACAACAGTGTATAAGTAATACAAAATTTAAATCGTCCCGTATTTTTCCCTGATCAAAGTCAGGAGGATCTAATTCAGTGATAGGCTGATGTGTCAAATTTTCCAAAGTCTGTTATAGTTTACAATAATGTATAAGTTTATTTAATTGTTGAAGGCCTTTGGTGACCCTATGGTTTCTAAAATCTGCTTTAATACATATCTGTGGGATAGATGTCTCATTGGAAATCTTTATTTTTATGAAGCAAAATTCAGTTTGATGAAAATATCCCAATTTTTTTTTTAAATTGCTACACCTAAATACAAATAAAACTACACACAGTCACGGCGTATGTTTTCAATAAATTGTATTCGATTGAAATAACACTGTACTTGAATTTATTTCAAACAAGTCAATTGATGTTAATCATCTGTTAAAAACGCTATCCAATTGCCTAATCAAATTGATTGGAAGAAAATGTATCTGATATTCATTTATAAACAAATAAACAATAAGGAAACATGTTTAAGGCTGTCTGTTGTCATTCCGATCACTACAATCTTTATTGACCTACTTGCTTTCAAACCTGTTTGCCATTAATCTAAACGTGATGTATGATATATTGTATGTTTATATTGAATATACACTTAGGAATGATTATAATTAACCTAACAGTGGACAGTGAAGATTAACCATACGATTAAACAAACAAAATGTGAATACATCAATACAAAACATTGCACATAATAAAAAATAGCATTTTTTAATTTCATGTATCAGAATGGCTTTTTCCGTAATATCCTTAATCCGGAATGCTCAATCCAAAAACATAACAATGTTATTGAAAGCATTGGAAAAGAAAAAAAACATGCAAATATTATAATCAATAGAATAAATAAGCTGTTATGCGTTTACTTTTCTACATTGGATAAAGGTTAAGGGGGAGGGTTGAGATCTCATAAACATGTTTAACCCCGCCGCATTTTTGCGCTAGTCCCAAGTCAGGAGCTTCTCGCCTTTGTTAGTCTTGTATTATTTTAATTTTAGTTTCTTGTGTAAAATTTGGAGTTTAGTATGGCGTTACTATTCTATTACTGAACTAGTATATATTTGTTTAGGGGCCAGTTGAAGGACGCCTCCGAGTGGGGGAATTTCTCGCTACATTGAAGACCTGTTGGTGACATTCTACTGTTTTTCTATGATCGGATTGTTGTCTCTTTGGCACATTCCCCGTTTCCATTCTCAATTTTATGTTAGAATACTAAATAAGGTATGATCTTGAAAAGTGATTAAATCAAAGTTTAACTCAATCTGACGGAGTAAAAACGAGTGCACAAATGTGCGAAAAAAAAGATAACAGATTACCCTTCATAGATACAGCTGTTTCTCAAACCACTCTTCTGCTAAGGAGATATATAATATTCATAGATAATTTGATTTCTTGACATGCTGGTTCCCAGATATGATCTCTATTTATCATCTCATAGAGACATAAATTAGGACTGCTACAAGTATAAACACATACTATTGCGATGAAACATGAATTCTGAAATAGGCAAAAAGTATAGGTAGTGGTAGTACGTAAGGTTAGTATAAGTTTAAACTCTAACAACTTCAGGTCATTTAAATGTTGAATATATGCTGCACAGCCTTTGAATAACATTGTAGTGCATATCAATTATTTATTCTAGGATACAATTTTCACGAAACTTCATAGTTAAAAGTGTCACAGTTTAGCCACAAAAGGAGTTCTTATGGAAATTGCATTGTCTTTATTTAGAGAAATGCAACCTACATATTCATTTACAGGATAAGTCTAAAATTTCCACCAGTATATAAATTATGAAACAACAATATGATAAGGAAAATTAAATAAGAAATACAGATTGCAAATGAACTCTACGATATAAAAAAACGAATAATGATATTTCCGGAAATGTGTATCAACTATAACAAGTGGCTATGACCTCAAAACTGACATTATTAGGTTTCTTAATCACTCGATGCAAGGCCTATAATAGTGGAATCTGTGAAAAACACAGTGTTGATGGGTAAGTCTTTTGATTTTCCTACCGATAAACTAAAGTTTTTTTTATTTAAAGTATGTTAAAGATAATTGTATTTCAAATCTCCTGTTTTTTGGTGTTTTTTTTGTAATGCAAAAGTGGACACTCTTGATTACTCAAACTGCAAATTTTAAAGATAACCCAGGTGATATGTGGATACATTCAAACCAGACACTGAAGTAAAACAACAACGACCGACATACGTACTCACATATACAGTCCGCCAAAAGTTTAGCACCACCGATATATAACTGGCAATATTTTTTTAACTATTGCGAAAAAAATATTTATGTTTGGTGTTATGAATTGCCTTTAACATACACTACGAAAATTCTTTAAGACCAAAAAGATTGAACTCTGATAAAGCAGTCAAGCTACTTTTTATTAAAGGGTATCTGCGCGTTTACACCAGGTGGTCGTGTCAGTGTGAGAACATTGGTCTTGCGACTTCATATTGGGTGATTAATTGTTGTAAAAAAATAAAATCACAGTGAAACTTAAATTCCGTTTCTGATTTGTGTAATTTACACTATTTCTATGAACGAAAAACCTAAATGCATAAAATCTTTATAAGTGATCAAAATTATATTTGTGGTTCGTTTATGGTATGTGTTAGCAAAATTGCTACATGAACGTTTTCTTCTTCGAGGAATAATTGATTTTTTTAATTGGAAAAAATTTCGATGCACTAAAAATAGGTGTTGCT
Source organism: Mytilus edulis (assembly GCA_019925275.1). Taxonomy (NCBI): domain Eukaryota; kingdom Metazoa; phylum Mollusca; class Bivalvia; order Mytilida; family Mytilidae; genus Mytilus; species Mytilus edulis. The sequence continues at coordinate 124,114,066 of CM034361.1, read as the reverse complement.
TAACTTTTGGCGGACTGTATATATAAAAATGCTGTGTATAATAATTATAATTTCGTTACTTTTGATTAGTAAAAGCAAATCAATAATTGAAATTTTAACATTTCTTTAGATAGGCAAATTTTTAATGCATTATCGATTTTGAAATAATGTTTTTGTATTACTCTAACGCAGGAAGTGCATGTTACGCATATCACTAAATGAACAAGTGCATTAACAAGGAAATACATTTCTAAATACCAATTACAGAGAAGTTTTGGAAGTCCTTGTTACCTGGTCCGTTTAAATAAAGTTAAAGTTTTCGCAGGAAGTTCAGTTTATAAATGTCGGTTTTATTACTAAATCAAAATTAAATTGTATATGTTTTGAATCTATGTTTTTCCAATATCGATTTCCTCATGAACTACGAAAAGAAACAAGGGGTAGATTTAAGTTATTCCTTGACACTAGTTCACGGTAAATACAGTTGGAGTTTCCACTGTTTTCTGTTCCAGTCAGAGTTCCATTACAACAATCTATAGTTATTAAACTTTGTTTCTCAATAAAAGATATGGATATATGCTCAGCATTTTGTAATGACCTATTTGATTGAGAGATGTTAACATGCTCGTCATGATACAGTTAGTACGCCCTATGCAAATAATAGTCTAGTTTGAATGAACGAAATGTAGGTCTAAAGCAGAGATATATCATCGTTGTCATTTTGAAAATTGTTTCCGCAATTTATGTGTACTTTGTTGAAATGTGTTGTATACAATTTTAAATGTCAATGCATGTTTACTTTTTTGTAATGTATCACCCCACCTTTCATCACCCATTTCCATAGAATGAATAATGTTTTGTTTCTTATCTGTTATTGACAAATATTCTATTGAGGCCAATTTCAAGTTAACCTACACAAACGAGATTTAATCAGTAATACATGTAATAGCATTGTCAGTTTGTTTTCAAATTATGAGTTTGAATGAGCTTGTCTTATGTGTTGACTATTTTAAATGAACAAAAGGAACTTTATATCATAACAGTTAGTGGTTACCAATATTTAATGATGTTATGACTGATTTAATCAAGGACTTTATTTGGATGACTCATATAAATGTTTTACGACTAAACGTTGATGTTATTCATCCTTTTGTTACATATCACCAAGGAAATACGTCTTATATTCAACATTGGAATTACCAATTAATGGATAATATATAAAATATCCGGCAATGTTAAAAATAATCAGAAAAGAATACAAATTATATGCATTTATTTTTGTTGTCTGAAGACATATATAACAGTGTGTACAAACACTACATTAAATAATAATATATTTTACCAGGAGTTCAGTACCATCAAACATGTAAAAAGAAACACGTTGGTGTGAAATTAAAATTGCATACTTTTTTTATCTTTCAATATAAAAAATGATATGAATATGATAAAATTGTATATTTGACTGTCCCTTTGGTATCTTTCGTCCCTCTTTTGTAACTACTTTATAGAGAGTTTATAGTGTGATTCTCTTGAATAGTTAACGATCAGGTTTTCCTCGATACTATTAATAGATAACTACACTTTATTCACCAATGTTTGCATGCATATACACATTCAATATGTATTATAATATTCCTTTTACAAAATGATCTAAGTGTGGGTGCAGAATAAAAAAATATTATTTTCATTGTATATCATGTATATTTGAAAAACATTATTAAACATAAAGATCTCTAGAACCTACTGTAGCCAACTTTTATGCTCGGACTAAGGTTTCCCAATTTTCGTCATGACGTTGTTAAGAATTGTTTTTTAGTATTTGTAAGGTTTCTACTATATCTCGGAACTAAGCTCCGCTCCAAGCTCTGGGGGTCCGGATTCTCTGCCATTAGCGCACCACCTCTTAACCCTATGGTACTAATGTTTTCCTATATTACATAATCTGATTTAAACCGTTGGGTTTCCGTCGCCGCCTCTTGTCACAAAATGTTAATATGCAGCATAAGAATGACAAGTTATCTGCTTAACTAATATGTGTGAACTTTTCTATTAAATTAAGACCTCTGTTAACTCTACTTTACCCTTGGGAATTAAAAGTACGAAACTAATAAAACAACACAAAACATTCAAGATTATGTTCATCCGTATTTAGTTTTCTATTAATAATTACGGTTTTCATATATAATTTTCAAGGCATTTATTATTATGTTATATATTACTGTGGATTCATTATTAATCGTTGGATACCAATTTTCGAGTGTTTATAAAAATCTACATTTGAAACGATGTCGATGCTAATTTGTCGAGCCATAAAGTTTCAGTTAAACCAATGCCGCGTAAAAACGATACAAAATGATCTGTAACGAATTACATTCACACACCGTCAAAAAAACACCTTTTTTGTATATACTACAAAGCAGTACAAGCTGGAAAAGTCTTTGATGAGCAGTTTTTGTACTCAACTGTACTTATTTCTAAATCGATCTTTCTTATTAGTCTACATTTTACTCAATATATATCGCCTGTGGTCTAAACCTGTACTCGATTTCTTCTTATCTTCTTAAACATAAAGACCAGATCACCCTGTGTACAAGTTTGCTATTCAACAGTGCAGTCCTGTCAATCATAGGGTCAGGTATGCTTTTTAATCGGTCATATTAATATTCTTTACCACGTTGATACATACGATAAAAACAGTCCTGTTTACAAGTAACTTTGAATCATGATAACTTTGGATCATGTTAACTTTGGATCATGTTAACTTTGGATCATGTTTACTTTATCTTGGAAAATCTGACCAGATCAAAGTTAAACTGGATCAAGTTAACTTTGAATTATATTAACGTTATTAACTTTTATGCGAACAGGTATGGTTTGACTTTTGATAGCAGACCTTGTCATAGGTTAACTTAGGTGTCAGACAGCTTGTGGCAAGGATCATGTTAATTTTATCATGGACCCAACCAAAATGAACTTTTATAAGAGTAGGTCTTGTTTGACTTTTGCTAGCAGACCTGGTCATAAATTAACTTGTGTGTATGACTGCTTGTTGCAAAGTTAACTTCGTGCAAATTAAACTTCACTTCTGACCATGGACCTGTCATGAAGTTAACTTTTTTGGCAATCATGAAAAAGTTCTAGGACCAAGTCTGCTTTTTAAGTTAACACAAGTTCTGTCATAGGACCGGTCACAGCTGTCATACAACCGGTCTTAATTTAACTTTAACCAGTCATAAAGTCTGCTTATGAAAATAACTAGCTGTACAAGTTAGGACTGCACCCATATGTATGTATTGAACATATATGGTTCAAATATTTGATCTACCAGATGATAGTCTGCATTTATTAATTTTCAAATGCCAGAAAACTGATTCTGATATGTAGTTCAAGCCTGGTATCAGCCTCCGAAGGACAATTTATAGAAAAAAATCAGACAAAGGTCAAATTTTCAAACGTTTCGTAAGAAGACTAAGATCCATTAAAACAAGAGATAGTTACAGAAATTCCCGGCTGCGGGGAAAATATGATAAAATATCTTTTATTTAACATAGCTGTGGCGGTATATGTATTCCCTCTTAAGGAATTGCCATCAAATTTCAAAACGATAGTGTTAATATTTGCTACTCATCTATACGTATTCCAGTGTGAATAATTAATTGAATACTTGATCGATTGGTGTTTAACACCACTATCAGCACTAGTTAACTATTTCGAGGCGGTTCATTTATATTGATTCAGGAAGCTAAAGTACCAGGAGAAAATAACCAAACTCGGTATGTAAACTGACAATTAAATTTGAATAAGATTGTTATCGAGCTTACTTGCCTTCCTTACCTGGATTCGAACTCACAACAAAAGTTTGTACAAGCTAATACTGATACAGTAGATCTACGAATTAGACCACTCGGCTCGAAGGGACCCCGTTGTGGATGAAAGGATAAAAAAGCGATTTATGTTTAATTGCACTTTCCCAATATTACGAAAGACTGGAGCTGCTAGAGCAAAAACAGTAATGCCATGACAAAATATAAAAATGTTGAATATCCTCAGGGAGACATTTTTTTTGTTAACTCCAGGTTCTCAATATATAATTAAGGAAACCTAAATTTAACAACTTTAGCCGTATTGTTATCATTTAAAACCAATCGAACAACATTTAAACTTTGAAGAAAAATACAACATGTAATTTTCTTTAAACTCTTTACCAACGTGACATGGTTTATCTCTTTTCAAATCTTAACCATGTTCAAAACGATAGCTACAAAATTGATCGTTCTTAATTATATAATAATACTTTATTCCGAAAGCAATACAGCTTATAGGATACATATACACACTTTTACACCAATATAAGAATTTAAGAGAGATATATAATATATATAAATATAAGATGTGCATGAAAGAACATATAATACATAATACATAATACATAATACAAAATACGAAATACGAGCGGAGAATGATATAATACTTAAATAAAGTGAGAACAAAAATATTATTTACTGCAATTAAAGTTTTTCTGCAGATTTTAGAAATATACCTAAGTTATTCAATTCTTTAATATTTCTGACAGCAACTGGATAAGTTTGTATGTAAAAGGATTTCTCCCATAATACTTTGTTATATACTTTTCTCGAATTTGACTATATTTTTAACATTAAAGTATAAAATGGTATTCATCTTCAATAGAGCTAGTATTACAATTTGTACATAGTCTAATATTTTTATCAACATTATAATATCTACCTGTTTCTATACTTAATATATGAGCTGATATACGATATTTACAAATGTATGGTTTGTATATATAATTTACAGGTCTATCTGAATAAAATTGCAATGTGTGTGTACTATACATGTATCTATACATATGCCATTTATTTGAATTCTCAAAAAACATAGTTACTTCACTAATGAATGCACCAAGCATTCTTTCTTTTAATTGCGATAGAAAAATATCGTTACAAACTACACTTTGCAAAAAAGTAATGCTGTTACCGAATCATATAAAAAATGTTGAAACACAAAATATAATGACACAATCACATCATGCAAAGATGTTTCAACATTATGTAAGGGAAAGAGCACATCATATTATATATTTGCACATCAAATATAGATACTTGCACATCAAATATTGATTCTTGCGCATCAAAGAAGGATGTTTGCACATCATATAAAGGTATTTGAACATCGTATAATGGCAAATGATGTACATCATATTATCATAAATGCCCATATTAATCGAATGGGCATCAAAAGACAGTTGTGACGTTCTATTTAACGTAATGTTGACGAACATTTTTCAGATCAGAGAATGCAGCAATTAATATCTTTGCTTTAAATATATTATGAAAATTCGGACCCACACTCGATGTATGACAAAAAAGCATAAGTTTGTATCAGTAGTTATATAAAAACGTCTTCCATGTTTTTTTTTACAGAATCAGCAACACAGAATGCATCACTAGCTTTATATCGTCATCTATGTAAAAATATTGTTGGAACAGAGAAGGATGTAAAAACAATCAGATTAATGAACACAGTCAGAGACCATTTACACAGCAATAAAAGGTCTACATATATTACAAGTGGAAGTGTCGGAGAGGGGCTACTGATGCGTGGAAGTGACTTTGATATAATGGCGGTATTGAAAGAGATTGAGGTCTGTGAAGACACAAACATTCATTTTAAGGCTAATAAAATATATTTTACAATAGAACAGGAAGATACACAGCCAGGTTTCACTAAGTTATGTCTAGTGTACAGGGATGACCAGTGCTGTTTCGAATTATGTAATAAAATTGGTAGTGATTTTTACTTTTCAAATCGTTTATTTAAACAAAGATGTGCCAACGAAATATTTTCAACTGTACACGGGCCATGTTTAACCGATGAAAATGGTATTTTCGACTGTGTAAACTGTTTACACAGTAAAATATGGATAACACCTGCAAAGCCATGGGTAACACGATCAAATAACTATTGGCCGAGAAACGATGTTAAACAAGCTATTGTAAAACACGGTGTTCTTTTTGTACCTGTAGGTGTGAAAGGATCTACCCAAGAAGAATTAGAATGGAGAATGTCATTTTCCGTTGGCGAAAAATTACTTATCTATGCATTTACACATACACAATTATTATGTTATTCACTTATGAAAATTCTTCTAAAAGACGTGATATATTTAAACGTAGATTGTAAAGAATTGCTCTGTTCATATTTCATGAAAACAATTTTGTTTTGGATATGCGAAGAATTGCCTTTATCAGAATGGAAACCTGAAAACTTGATATCTTGTTTCATGCGATGTTTCAGGAGACTTATATATTGTGTTGAATATTCACTTTGTCCTCATTATTTTCTTCCCGATAATAATCTGTTCGAGAATAAGATACAAGGACATGCACAAAAAACACTTCTAGATAAGTTATATATTCTTTACAATCATGGTTGGCAATGTATCTTACTGTCGGACCAAATCTCGAATATGAATGCAAATTTATCGGATATAATCAAGGAGAAAAGTAATTCATATGCCAAGAGTGTTGAAAGATTATTAACCTCACATATGTTTTTGATCGACCTTTTGCATACTACCATAAATTGTTTATTAGAAAAAGTGATATACAAGGTATTGTCAATTAATAGTTCAGAAATCAAATATGTTTACATACACTATCTGTCAAAATTTTGTTGCAAAAATAAGCGAATTCTACCATTGAATGATCTTTCATATAACAAATCTGCATATAAAAAGTACAATATATGCATAAGTACTCTGCTATTGAACACACATCACGACGCCGTATCTGGATGGCTGAGGGTAGCTTTGTTTTTTTACACAAGAAACCAATACAATACAGCTCTTCACATTTTGCAGTATTCTCTATTGAAATGTACACCGGAAAAACTCCATCAATTAAGGCAGTTTTCAGATATTCATTATAAACTATTGGATATACAACTATTCAGAAATATGTCTATTTTTCAGTTATGGAAATTTATGCTCTTAGATTTAGTGCGAGTTGAAAACTTTACACCGAATGAATTGAAATATGACTTTAGATTAATAAAAAATTGCTTTGTTCCTCCAATAGTATACGCTCAGTTTCAATGTTTTTTATGTCATTATCATTTAAAAAATACCAGGCAGTGCTGGGAATGTCTCAGAGATCTACAATTGACTATAGAGAAACAGTATTTAATAGCAACTCGCAATTTAAAAGGTGTGTCTTACTGCATCCTGAATATATGTTTTAAATTGTTAGGAGACATAAAGTCAGCGACACAAGCTTTAAAGCAGTTTTTAGAAATATTGGAACATCAAGAGAAAAACAAAGCAGTTCAACAATTCCTTTTGATGTGATGAATGTGACTATTTTTATATTAAAAACTATGTTGATAAGTCTGTAATGCTTTTAACAAAGTATATGTGTGATTAAATGCCTTAAACAGTTATATTTCCACATTAGTGTATACATGAACAAAACAGATCTTAATCTATGATACATGGTATTTTGTATTCTAATATGACGTGCTTCTTTCGCTTTGTAAACAACACCGTGTGAAAATTCTCGATATATATATACTTAGCGCAGACGCAGAGATATACATAATAATGGATGTTACAGTATACCTCCCACGTAAATCCACATGTATTTGAACCTATTTTTAAACTCTTTGCCGATTTTATTGTATTAGAAATTGTAAGAAAACAAAAGACAAAAGAACTTTTATTCTTATTCGGACGCATATTAAAAAAGAATGAATATACTGCAACTAGTTGTGTTGATTTCCTAAATACAGTAACACAGCTATAGCTTGTGAGTTTCATCATGGAACACTTTTTCCACAATCAGGGGTTCATTAAGGAATGAAATATAAGCTTGATATTTATGTTCTATTTCAAAAGCTATCAATATGCTAGTTTAAGTTGCAGTATACCAAAAATATTTAGTCAATGTCACAAAAATATAAACTTTTTTTGTAACTATCAAAGTTCGTAAACTGATTTCAGCGGGTCAACATGACAGTTCCTTCGTTATGAAATGTCAAACTTGGATTTGACGGTAGCTTACGAGAAAACATGTAAATTAAAAATAGCAAATATTGGGTTTGAGAATTAAACATTTTTTTCTAGCGGTTATTAATGAAATAATCAATGCAAGCTAAAGATTTATAAGAATACTTGAGCTTTATCTAACAAGGAGTAAAAAAGAACAGCTACACACACGGCATACCAACCCTTGCTTCAGTATTTGAATGAACTTTTTTGTCCTATTAGAATCGAAATAATTCATGGAAGCCATAGATTTGTTGTGGCCTGGACCATGTGTAAATTTCCAACAAATCTATGGCTTTCATGAATTATTTCTTAATTAGTTGTTATTTGTTTGAACTAGCTGTCAATAACTGCCACAACTCTCTGACAAATACTTAGTGTCCTTTTTGGTGATAGGGGGTTATGGGTGGATAAATACCCTACCACGTCTAGTCAGTGTTTGTGTTGCATAATTTTCTGCTTTGTATCAATCTGATGAGTTTAGCCTTTTTCAACTGATTTTTATAGGTTGTTTGATGTTGAACTGTTACAGCACTGTCTCAGGTTAAGGAAGGGTTAAGCAAACACAAAACTGTTTAACCCCGCAATATTATTCAGGCTCATATCCAAAATCAAAAGCCTGGAGTTCGCTTGTTGCTTGACAAATCTTAATATAAACGGTATTTGGAAGGCCACATAATTTACCTCAATTTAGGATAGACTCTTGAATCTAAAGAGTCACAATAGGATGAACGAATCATATAAACCGGAGGGAAACTATGATATAAGCCCAAACGAAAAATATTAACAAGTCTAAATTGAAAACTACGTTCAAACCTATGATTGCTATGGATAAAAACAGCATTTTTTATACATGTGCATGTAAAACGAATGTCGTTGTAGAAGGGTGTAAATACAGCACACACAACATTTTCCAATAGACCAAAAAAGTGAAAAAGTATATTTTAACAAAATGCATTTGATTAACAGGTCGAACAACTGGTGTCCTTATACTCTGCTGGCTGCCATTACCGATTGCAAATTAAATTGATCACAAGATGTAAGAAAATGGATCTTAATATTGATTTAATACTAAATAACAATAAACTTGCGGCAAAGATGTTATACCACAAACATGAGGCGTAGAAAAAGGGTACACAAGATCAGGATTTCGACTATAAATGTCTCTCCAGTGATGTTAGTGATATATATATATATATATACAACTCGTCTAAACATCAACCCAACAATGTTAGATCTGTAAATTTGCGTTGTAGAGTTGTCACTGGCTCAGACGTACTTATATATATAAGAGGAGTGGGAAAAAGGAGAAGAGGGGCGGGAGAAAGGAGAAAGGTTACTCCCTGTCCACCCCTCATATATATACAATACATATGTATACAATACAATACAAAATTGTATATATATGACTGCGCGAACAGGGGATAACGTTTCTCCTTTCTCCCGCCCCTCTTCTCCTTTTTCCCATCCTTCTTTTATTGTCTCCCGCCCTTAACCATAAAAAACTAATGTATATGAAGACCATTTTTTAAAGATATCGATGATCCCCTTTTTCCTTTCACGAGATAGCCGTGTTGTTTCTTCTTCACTAATGCTAAGCTTTCTGTTTGCAATTAATTTGTAAGTCAGGTGTATGCCGTTTCCCGGGGATTTTTTTTTTTCAAAGTATAAATCCAAATTATAGAATCGTAGGATAATGTTTGAAAATAAGGGGATTTGTTTTTGTGCCACTATTAGTGCAAAAAAAACTAGAATTCATTTGGAAAAAAAACGGATATGATTAAGCAAAAATGCATAGTACAAGCAACCATGGAAAACAAAGAAGAATAATTGTCTTAGAACTTGTTTTTTTTGCTTTACAACTTTTCCTATATTCCAAGTGTAACCTGAGTTTCTGAACATTATTGGACTGAACACAAAATATGTTTCCGGAAGCGTGTATATAATAAAAGAGGGATACCAGAGGGACAGTCAAACTCATAAATCGAAAATAAACTGACAACGCCATTGCTAAATATGAAAAAGACAAACAGACAAACAATAGTACACTTGACACAACATAGAACATTAAAGCATAAGCAAAAGAAACCCCACCAAAAACTAGGGGTTATCTCATTTGAAGGATAAGCAGATCCTGCAACACATATTGCACCCGTCGTGTTGCTCGTGTTATAACAAATACGGGATATAGTCTAATTCGGTAGGTCTCATTCATGAAAGGGAAGGAGATTGTAGTTACGACGTAAGGAACATATCCGATATCATGTGTGTAACAGTTATTCCATTACGGTCAACCAACTCGTGATGTCGTCCATAAAATTTACGAAGGAATGATTTGAACTTCACCATTTGGAACTCTTAATTTTATAGCTTCCTTTTGAACAGCAACCCTCTATCAAGAAAATCATGATAGGAAATGCAAGCACGGGAATATCGTATCAATTGGGAGATATATACCTCGTATGTAGGTCCTGCTGGAATGTTGCTACTTAGAAATGGAAAGTTCACAATTGGAAAACTGAAATCATCGCTTTTGTCATAAAGTTTTTTTTCAACCGACCCTCATTGTCAATTTCTAAATGTAAGTCAAGATATGAGGCCGACTCAACTGTATCTGTTGTATCCTTTATCTCTAGTTGGATTGAACAGATGCGTTCAACATTGTCACCAACTTTTTAATTATTTAGTGAATAAACATCATCTATATAGCGGAAAGTAGAGTTAAACGATATTGTTAATTTCTTATCTTTCTTCCTAAGAAGTTCCTGTATGAAGTCAGCCTCATAATAATAAAGAAACAATTCGGCAAGAAGAGGGGCACAATTGGTTCGACAGTCTGTTGAAAAATACGTCCTCCGAAAGTAACAAATATGTCGTCAATCAAAATGCATCCCACCCTAAGAAAAGTTACTTGTATCTACGTTGACCATTTTTTTTTATGGACAAAGCAATACCAACTCTTTCAATTTTTCTTTTAGTTTGGAATGCGGAATACTTGTGTAAAGTGTAGAAAGTTAAATGTTTTAATACTATTGCAATATGAAAGAGAGTTAGATTGTATGTACTCTAAAAGATCTTTGGACTTTTTTAGTATCCACATCTGATTCACGCCGACTCTAGAATAGGTAGTTTCACAATAACTTTGAAGCCCGACTTTGATTGCTGATAAAATATATGTTATTATTTGAAAAGAGGTTTCGTGGAGCGCTTGGAAGACCCAGCAATATACTGTTGTGTGTAAGGACACTTATGTAGTTTAGGTATCCAATACAGTGATGGAAGATCCACTTTTTCATCTTTGGTTGAGAGTCCATAGGAACATAGAACAGACCTATGATTATCCAGGATTTCTTCTTTGGTAAATGACGTGAAGGTATATGTTGAGTTTCCAAGTGAATTGTCAATACCTAATTTGTTTATCAAGTAGTTAATGTAATGAGTTTTACACACAAAACGATGTTGTTTGGGGCTTTATCTGTGGGGACAACAACATTTTTGTCATGGAGGTAGAATAAGTGTTTTGCAACATTTGGGTCTTTATAGATTGACGTAGCATGGGCATTGATATACCCATTCAGTTTCTTAATTCTGATTTGTATGAACGACCTCATTGCCTTAATTCGTTCGGAAAGAGTGTCTACGTCTTCCTTCTCGCGCTTAGCCCATTGCCTGGCATAATCCTCGACCTAATCCATCACAATTGTTATTTCCAATTAATGGATTTAGTTTCACGATATTTCGAACCTTTTGATAACACATTTCGCAGGGAAGTGTTATTGACAATGTTGAGGATACCGGTGATAACGTACCCAGCCGGATTATATGTGAATTGGGAACTAGCACAAGTGCAATCAGGAGGTTAAGACTTTAATTCGTCAATATAATTAGATCCTGCAAAACGTTTTTGAAATTGAAAATTTAAGTTGCAATAGGTTTGGTATAGGTATACGAAATGATTGGTACAGACTAATCTTTGAAATAAGGAGGTATTTTCGATTAAACAAATTTTGATGAAGGATATTGCCTAAGTTGAAGACATCGAGACCTTTGTTGGCAAAGGGAAGATTAAGAAAAGATTTTTTCCAATGCGGACTGGTTTGAAAAGTCTGTGACTTGCAATATCCGAAATTATAGTTGTAAGTTTGGCTTGAATGAGGGTTTGTAACAGTATTTTCCAAACATAAATTGAACAGATAATACAGTTTTGAAAGGGGAATGAATAAAATTTCGTGCGAAATGTGATGAATACCTAACGGCTTTTGTATAAATGGCAGCAAGTCATTGATAGAGATATCATGTATAGTAGGTGATGTATAATGACGATGACCATGACTCCGTCTACGTCGAGGAGTATGAAGAGTTGAAAATATTCGTCACATTCACCGAGCTACTCGAAGAACTAGATATAATACCTATACCTGTCGAGATTATCGCGGGATAACGACGTTCCTAAGTTTGTTCATGACCGTTGGCGACGTTGGCGACTTCAGTGACGTCACCGTGGGCTCTTTGAGTTGTTATTAAAAGTTATGGCTGAACAGACGTGTTTGTTTATATTAGCGAAAATATCATACTTTTAACCTCCACATTTATGGTACCGTGACCAATGGATTTAAGCAAACTTAAATCCATACGATCCGGGGACAAAAGTGCTGTCACAAAACTTATAACGAAGATAGATGCAGCGAAGCAAGATACAGACTTCGATCTAGAAGAATTGACCGCAACATTTGAAAACCTTCTTCAAAAGCAAAAGATACTGAACAACTTGAACGAGCTGATACTCAACCTAGCGGAAGCAGAAGATATTGAAAGTGAAATTCTAGACTCAGATGAGTATTGTATTACGTTAGAAACCAAAATCAGACACATAAGAAATTTTGTACAAGATACTCATACCACATCACAGACTTGCCCGTGAACATGGAACAGAAAACTGGATATTACGAGATCTCCGGAAAAATATTTGCAATGAAATAAACATAATTGATGCGGGACAAGACACTGCAACTTCTAACAATTTACCAAGTACATCATCTTTCTTTACTTGAACTAAATCAACAAAACCCCACCAAAATCAAGCTCTAAATACAAAAAATATACGCCAGAACTTAGACACTAAACCTTGTGTATTTGCCGGCCGCGAAGTACACGCAGCAGCGCATTGCGCGAACGTATCTGATCCAGCATCACGCATGAACATTGTAAAACGCGAGAAATTGTGTTTCAACTGCCTTAGAACACATCGTATAAATGAATGCAAGTCAAAACATTTATGCCGAAATTGGAACAAAAGACACCACAAAGCGTGCAAAATACAAATTACAGCCAACAGCATATGAATTTTCATGGTAACAATGGACAAGCTAATCAGACATCTGTACATTTGGTAAATGACACGAATTAGAAGGAAGAGGACACTTCAATGTTATACTCATCGTCAGTCGAGGTACGTACAAATGTTCTTTTAAAAACTGCAGTAGCACCTGTATGGTCAGACAACATATGTAAAGATTCCCATATACTTTTTGCCGAGGGAGCACAGAGATCATTTGTGACCGAAGATTTAGCAAGAAAACTTAATTTACATTCAGAGGGAACTGAAATTCTACAGTTATCATCATTTGGAGATAGAAACAAAAACGTAAGACATTTAGATAAATCGACAGTGTTCGTAGAAACAGATGCAGGACAGAACATACCGATACATGTTCTAATTGTACCAATGATTGCCGTACCTTTGCAGAACAATATTCGCCACATCAACAGAGGATTGAATTATTTACAGGGAATAAAGTTAGCACATCCGGTAACACAGGAAGAGTCTTTCGAAATATCGTTATTGATTGGAGCTGGCTACTACTGGGACTTAGTCGAGGATGAAGTCATACGGGGAAATGGTCCAACCGCCGTGAGGTCAAAGTTAGGTTTCTTACTTTCCGGTCCAGTAAGCGGCAAGAGGGATAACTCGTTGATGGGTACTAGCATTTTCTATATTCTTGTTTCTCATAAAACGGAGGAGCATGATATAGAAACATTTTGGAGATTGGAATCGATTGGTATTAACTCAAAGGAAACAGACGAAGACGATACGGATTTTTTGGAAACATATCAAGACACTTCGATTGAACTCAGAGGTAATAAATACTTTGCAAAATTGCCATGGAAACAGGAACATGACGAACTACCATCAAACTATACAGTCACAAGAAGAAGAACAGAGAACGTTAGTAAGAAACTTAGTCAAGATCCTAAACTACTAAAGAAGTATGGAGATATAATCGCTTAACAGGAACGCAGAGGATATGTTGAGACAGTAGATGAAAAAGAACAAAAAGGCGGGAAAATTCATTACATTCCACACCACCCTATACACAAGGAATCTAGCACAACTCCTATACGAACAGTATACGACTGCAGTTGTCGTCAATCACCAAGTCATCCAAGTCTAAATGATTGTCTGATGAACACACCACCAAAATTAAATGATTTGACAAAACTCCTAGTACAGTTTAGAGCCAACCAGTTTGCTACATGTACTGATATTGAGAAAGCTTTCTTACATGTTGGATTGAGCGAAGAAGATAGAGACGTTACCCGATTTTTATGGCTTAGTGACCCTACAAACCCTGGAAGTCAGCTGAAAACGTATAGGTTAAAAGCAGTGTTATTTGGAGCGACGTCTTCGCCCTTTATACTCAACGCCACAATACAGAAACATTTGAAACAATTCGGAAACAGTGAAACAGCTAAAATTCTAGAAAGAGATATTTACGTTGATAACATATTGTCTAGTATGAACAAAGGGGAAGATTTACTTACGTATTTCAAAGAAACAAGGAGCTTGATGGCTGGAACTGGATTCAACTTGAGATCATGGAGTTCCAACAGTGCTAGATTACTAAAATTAGCTAAAGAGGAAAACGTCCTAGATACGGATAAGTATACAAAATTACTTGGAATGTTGTGGAACAGTCGAAGCGACGAGATCTTTTACCCTAAGTCTGAAATTCCTACACCGGAACTACTTCAACATGTTACTAAACGAGAAGTTTTGAAATATTCTTCAAAGATTTATGATTCACTCTGCTTACTTAGTCCGGTTATAGTTAGAATGAAGATCCTAATACAAGAGTTATGGAAATGTGGATTAGATTGGGACGAACTTATACCAGATAATTTGAAGATAACGTGGACAGATTTGACCAAAGATTTGGAAAAGGCAATACAATTCACTATTCCCCGATATTATTTTAGCAAGCCATCAACATCAACAGAATTAGTACTTCAAGTATTTACAGATGCAAGTCCAAAAGCATACGGCGCAGCAGCTTATTTGAGTAACGAAAACGAAACAACTTTAGTAATGGCGAAAACCAAAGTAGCACCAGTCAAATGTTTAACACTCCCACAACTTGAACTTATGGCTGCAATCATCGGCGCAAAACTATCTGCACATCTTCATTCAACACTTAATTATCCAAAAATTGTATTTTGGTCAGATAGCAGCATTGTATTTAATTGGCTAACATCTACGAATACTTTGAAACGTTTTATAGCCAATCGAGTGAAGGAAATAACAGAATTGACGCATCCATACTAATGGCGGTATTGCCCTACTGATAACAACCCGTCAGATCTTCTTACACGAGGACTTACAATTGAACAATTTGACCAGAGTATACTTTGGCGAAAAGGACCAAATTGGTTAGTAAATAGTACAAAATGGCCAGAACTAAACAGCACAAAAAACACCGTTTTGACGTCACTGGTAGATGACATAGAAAATGAAGAGGAATAGGACAACTTGGATATGACGCACCAAAATAGTCTAGGCAGTATAACAAACATATTGGATATTTCGAACTATGGATCTTACATGAAGTTATTACGTATTACCGCCTATGTCATTCGTTTTATCAGCAATTGTAGACGGGATAGGATTTCCAGAAAAAGCGGACCACTGGAGGTTAATGAAATTCAAACAGCAGTAAATACTTGGATTCTAGATTGTCAAGAGTCTACGTATACAGATGAAACGCCATATCTGATAGGAGCACAACACAGAAACACAAATAAAGTACCCAGAGTCCGACAATTGGGACTTTTCTTAGACGAATCCGGTCTTATCAGATGTAACGGGAGAATACACAACTCACCAATTCCAGAATCAGCAAAATTTCCGTATCTTATACCGGCAAATCATCCGTTAACTAGACTTATTTTATTGGACGCACACGAACAATTACTTCATAGTGGAATGAATGCTACAGTCACCTATATTAGACAGACGTTTTGGATACCAACTATTCGACAGTATGCAAAGAAATTACTCCGCAAATGCGTTATTTGCCTCAAAGTGAATGGAAAATCGTACGTTGCACAAAGACCCAACACCTTTACCAAAAATCAGATTACAGGAAGCAACCCCCTTTTACAGTCACTGGAGTGGACTTTACAGGAGCATTACTTGTAAGAGACGAAAATAGAATTTTAACAAAAGCATATATATGCCTGTTTACCTGTGCTTCTACCAGAGCCATTCATCTAGAAGTGGTACCGAACCTAACCGAACATTCGTTTGTTCAAGCTTTCCGGCGTTTCGTAAGCCGCAAATCAATACCTAAGACACTTATATCAGATAATGCAACTACTTTCATTGCAGGAGCAGAGGAACTAAAAATATTATGTGAATCGGCAACACTAAAAGAAACGTTGTCTATACGAGGAATAGAATGGAAGTTCATACCAAAACGCGCACCTTGGTATGGTGGATTCTGGGAAAGACTTATTGCCCTAACAAAGACAAGCTTGAAAAAGACACTTGTACGAACTCAAGTTAGTATGGAAACTCTACAGACTGTCGTGACAGAAATAGAAAGAATTTTAAATGACAGGCTACTTAAATATTTTTCATCAGATATCAGAGATTGCGAGACGTTAACCCCCGCTCATCTCTTTGTATGGTAGAAGAATATCAGCGCTGCCATATCCGCAAATAGACATCGAGGAATTCAACGATCCAACCTATATGAATCATAAAGAACTCAACAAATATGCGCACAGACAAACTTAAATAATACAACACTTCTGGACCAGATGGAAGTCCGAATACTTAACTTCATTGCGCAAATTTCACAAAAATTTATGAAAAAACGAACAATCTTTTCAAATTGGAGACCTAGTTCAAATACATAATGAATCGCCTAGAGTCAATTGGAAACTAGGTATAGTAAATGAACTTATCAGAGGCAATGATGGACATGTACGGGCAGCACGAGGACAGACAAGCAATAGCAGACATCCCGACCGATCGTTAAACTATTTCCGTTGGAGGTATCGGGGACACATTCGGATGCTACAAGCGATCACACTGACGAGCAACATGAAGACACAACGCAAAGAAGTACTAGACCGAAACGAAATGCGAACATCAAGGCCCAAGAAAGATACGAAAGTGGATAACCAATGTAGACGAAAATGATCAAGAAGACTAGAACTTTAACAGTTTTAAGGACTTTCGAAGTTAATTCAATTTTTTCATTTATGTGAACAAGAACTTAATTTAACGTAATTCAATTTAGGTCATTCATGGAGATAGAGACTTTTTTAATTGAATTTATTTACAAATATGGACAATTAATGTAAAATTTAAGATAATTTGCACTTTTTGCGACCCCCAGTATGTCGAGATTATCGCGGGATAACGACGTTCCTAAGTTTGTATATGACCATTGGCGACGTTGGCGACTTTAGTGACGTCGCCGTGGGCTCTTTGAGTTGTTTTTTAAAGTTATGGCTGAACAGATGTGTTTGTTTATATTAGCGAAAATATCATACTTTTAACCTCCACAATACCATCAATTTTGCCATTGCCATCACTGTAATCGTATAAGCGCCAAGCGTAGTTACACAGGAAAGCAACATCAGAATAAGGCAAAAGTGAACAAAGGCTTCACCTTTTAGGGAAGTTAACACTTAATGTGTACACGGAACGAAAAAAGATTATATCATTGAGATCCCGTTGCATATTTTCTTTCAAATTGACAAAATATTTCTCGAAATATAAAATCTCACGCCTCATTAAAACCACAGTGGCCAACAATAAATGAAAAGTCGGTACTTTGATGAAGTTTAATCCAAAACAGCGCTTCAAACGCAAAAAAAAATAATTTAAAAAGAGATACTTTTGTTTACTTAGGCCACACCAATTTAATTTCTTGTTCTACGGATTTTTGGACTCCAAAATTTGGGCGAGCGAGCGATTTGAAAATTTTGATAAAAAAATATTTAATTTACAAATATTTGAGGCGAAGCTTGAAAAGTAAAGACGAGCGATTATAATTGTTTTGGTAAACAGTAGGTTTTGACAATATTAAAACTTGATGTATCACTTGTACTTTGACATTTTTTAAATTTCCTGTTCACCAAGAAATAATTAAATCTGGTCTATTGATGTTATATATATATGTTATATTTGTTATTCTCGTGGTATTTTGTCTATGTGTGTTACATTTTAGTGTTATGTCGTTGTTCTCTTCTTATATTTAATGCGTTTCCCTCGGTTTTAGTTTGTTACCCCGATTTTGTTTTTTGTCCATGGATTTATGAGTTTTGAACAGCGGTATACTACTGTTGCCTTTATCTATGTATGTGTGACTGATAATGAGACAATTCTCCATCCAAGTCATAATCAGTTTGGGGGCAACCCCTTAATGTTATAAATATTCTCTTTACATGTTTTATGAGGGATCAATATACATTTTGTAAGTTATAATATATTTGTTTGTACAAAAGGGCTCATATTTTCTAAAAGAACTATATATCTTTCTGGTATTAAATGGTCAAAACAAGTCCAACAATTTTTGTAATATTCCTGGACTTTAACCATGTTAACACATTTACTTTAACAGTTTAATATTATTCAAAATAAGTGGACCCCTCTTTAAGAAAAAGTTGTTTTAAATATGATGTAACCCCAGCAGGCACTCAACATTGAATAAACGTTGAAATGAGGTTGAAATGTGATCAACGTATATTCAACGTTGAAACAACGTAACAGTTTTCAACGTTGAGAAAGAAACAAATATTCAACGTTGAATTAACGTTGACCATTTAAAAGTTGAAATTCGAACGTTGATTCAACATTGAATCAACGTTAACTTAGTAACTCATCGGGTAGGCCTATATAAAAAAAAGCATTATCAAATGGTAATACATCCATAACCGTAGTAGTATACACTTATAAAGAAAAGAATGAAATAGAATTTTCGTTTTCACATTGATAAAACAGTATAGTACCAACTAATGATCACTATTTCAACTTGAGTTGTGCCACGTTATGAGAAAAAAAGGGGGATAAGTCGTTTGATACTGAATTTCTAGGGAAAAAGAAATATAAGTTATTCATTTTATTTTACATAATGTTATTTGGAACATAAGGATAATATGTAAAGAAATTTGAAATAGCAAGTTGATTATCAACAATCATTGCGATTTCTTTCATTCATATTTTCGCGGGATTTGAACAGGAAGTTGGATTGCCCATGCGCATTATTTAAACCCGCACCTTTCCTGTATTTCAAAAAGAATAACAAAGGACGAGGTTGCAGAGAAACTTTCCGTTTATCACGTATATTTATGGTATGTAGATGTTTGTATGTGGCTATCACGGTTTTTCATATTTATGAATTGTGTTTAGAAACTTTGAATTAGTATCCATATTGCAAAATCAGAGAAAAATATAACATTCATTGAAAACAGATAAGAACACATGGAAGAACCATCATATATATAATTTCCTCCAGTTATAAAATTTCTAAGAACATTTAATGTGAAAAGCATATTTAGTTTCATATTAAAGTTAAGGTAAAAATTGATACATTTATTCTGCTTAAGGGAATACGATACAGTAGCAGGGGCAGATAACAACGTTTTCAAATCTGTTCGTGTTGTTTTCGCGACGTTGGTAACCAGAACGTTGTAATTTCGCGATGTTTCTAATAAGAACGTTAACATTTCGCGACGTCGCTTAAAAAGAAGTCATATTTCGCGGAATATTCACTGACGTCATTAATTTCGGTTGCGTGAATTTCAAAAAGCACCTAGTAAAAAGTGGCCATACCGTTTCTAAAAGACGGAGAAGTCCACCGAAAAGCAGTGAGGTTAAAGGAAATACTTGAGATTTACAAAAATAAATCAAATACATTTTGCATGACGATATTGAAGAAATGGTGATAGACACAGAAGAGAGTACTGACAGTATAACATGAAAGTCCGAAGAAGAATTGTGGAGCTTTTTAGTCTGGCAATGAATAACTGCCAAAACTGCACGACCCAGCGGAATCTGCTCAACGTAGAGAAAGAAAAATTGCAAGGAATTAGGGTCTATCTTAACGTTACGCACGTGTTCCTACAACCCCTATGATTTAAAACAGAATCTTCGAAATTTCCTCCGCAAAACAAAATAAAATGTTAACAAACACTAATCACTATAAAAACTAATTCAGTATATGTTTTCCTTTATGTTCTTCTAGCTCTTGGTCATATGCTTAGTAATATCTAGTAAATTTGAGGATTAAGTGCCAGTCTGCATAAGAATCAGACAGTGGTGAAGACATGACCAAAAAAACCACCCAATTTGACATTGATTTCAGTTCATAATCAGTCAGGGGCATTACTTAAACAAGTAATTTTGTTTAGTTACTTATATAGGTAATTTTTGTTTTAATAGAGTTATTTTAAATTTCAATAGAAGCATGGACTAAATGTAGTTTTCATGAATTTGTACAGCATTTTATATCATAATATGAAGAATTTATTAGATTAAGAAGAGTATTAAGAAGAGTATAGAGATTAAGGGTTACTTTAGAATAATAACTAAAATATTACTTGAATAAGTTATTTTATACATTTTTGAAAGAATTAGTAATAACACTTATTTAAGGAACATATGTAATTGTTTTGGGTTACAAATTATAAATAACTTCAAGTCTTAATTAATTCACAAGTTTCTATCTATTTATATCTGTCTACCTTCAAGATTTTTGAGGAAAATGATATTTTAATAGTCCCAAGAGACCAATCTTTGACCCAAAAGCATCGATATGAAAAATAAGTGCGACAGAAAGGCAATTAGTGTTTCAGAAAGATTAGATTTCATATTTCATGGGGGAAAAAACCAGATGACTGCGAAAATTTGTTAAATCTAGTAAAACCTGTATAGTTGGACACCTATAAAAATAATATTTAGAAAAGTTACTTATATAAGTAATATATAAAATAGCCTCGTTTATACATTACTTGTATAGGTAATTTTAAATGTTACTTGTTTAAGTAATGCCCCTGACTGATAATATGTAGATATGCACAAAAATAACATTCATTTTCATTTTCTGTTCTGGTAATAGAAGATACAATTTGGTTGAAATGCACTAGAAATTAACGAATAAGGGGAGATAACTCTGTAATTTGCTATAATTTTAACCAATTTTCTAACCAAGTTATTTGATATTACCAGACACACACAAACGAAAGACCAATAGTTTTTAACTTAGGATGATGGTTAGTATTAAATAGCATGATTAGCTCGGTGAGTTTTTTCTAACCATGTTTTAATTTTTACCTAAATAACCTGATTCTTACAAAGACTGGCACTTAATTCAACAAAGCTATGTGAAAAAAAACGGATGTCCAACGTTACATTTTTAAACAACTGTTTTATCTCTTATGTATAGTGATCCTATTTCTCATTCTCTGATCTTCCCGAAATTTGGCAGAAGCAACGACGTGTGTCTCGGTTTTTAAGCCGTTCTTTTGTCGAATTGCGTTTGACTCGGTGGCTGCATATTAAGCTGGAATAAGAAAATGTCCAACGACGTTTTTCGTTGACTTAACGGCTGAAAGGTAATTTTATAAGTAGACATAGCTAAAAATGTATAAAAAATGTGAGATAGTTATAACATCTACCGAAAGAACAAATATTTGCCTCATTGTTCGTGAGTTCAAAAATTGTAGATTCTGTAAAACCATCTCTACACAGTCGTTTTTCAAGCGGTAGCCATTTTGTTCAAGTTGATATAACATTAGTACAAGCAATTAATGCGGGTTTTTTACCTGATATTTCAATAAGTAATTTGTAATTTACCAAAACATAAGTAAGATACACGAAAAGTACATAAAGTCTAGATTCTTTTTTTTTTAACTGCATGTTTGGGTCTTACAGGAATGAAATGCTAAGAAACATTACAAAACGGTAGCCATTTTGTCCAAACGTCGAAAAATCCAAAGAAACGCTTTTTTCGACGTTACATGAGCAAAATTTGTTCCATTGTGGTGTCATACCACCAATTACTCCCTCAAATTTAGAACGTATGTGAAAGTAGGCCTACTCGAACAAAAAATAGTGCATTTGATGTCATTGTTTACTTAAACTAACCAACAAATTGGAAGAAATGAAACTTTTGGTGAAAGAGAAATATATAAAAACCATTTTGAGCTAAAATTTACTTGTTTATGAGTTTGCATTCAAAATTGAGGATTAATGCACTCCATAGTATACTAATTTAAGATTTCCAGAAAACCAGGGGTTTTTTTAGTGGTACCTCTATTCGGAAGACCTTTTCTTTTTTATATGATTTTAAACATCTGTTGAAAATTGGCATGTAGAAAGCTGATACATGTGCGATTCAGGATATACCTGGTTTCTATGAAGTTAAACTTAAGGTAAAATATTTAGAAAGCTATGAAAATTGTAAAATTTGGTTGAACAGATAAGGACTTTTAATTGGTGGTATGACACCTTGAATATTCCTGATACTTAAAACGAATATCGCGGGTGAAATTTTAAAAAAAATTGCTGGTTGTCGAAAAAAAAACTCACGGTGCATGTTGTGCATGAAACGGAGATAACTGAAAGACTTATCGGAAACAGCGACAAAAACAGTTTCATTGAATTAATGCAACCCCGTATTATACGGACGATTCAGGAGAAGATTAGTACATTTTAAAAGCAAGCAACTTCAAATGACTGGGAAAATAACTTTCAAGATCGGGTTATAGTAACTTTATCTAATGGTTGTAGGTTGTATTTCGACAAGTTATGTGTCAAGCAAATTTTTAATACAATTCAATTCAAATTAATCAAGGGTAAATATGTTTTATCTACTTGCAAAGTCTCGGATATATTTGTATTAGGATTGAATCAAGATATGAAAAATTTACAATGACAGATGATCTGCACCATGCAATTTTAACAGCCTGCGATTAAAGTTTTGTTATAATTCATTTATTGAAAACCGTATACTTCTGTTCCATTTTTCCTTCTTCAAGTTCATTACTTACGACAATACAACATTTTAAGGTGAATTAAGGGTAAAAATTATTTAATCGATTTCCACAACTTGAGGTAAATAAATTCATGGTCGTTCATGGTAAATAGACATCACAAAATTATTAGAGACATTAAAAAAGCAACAGAAACTTACAAATTGATTCAATGTACGTCAAAAGTTTCAGAAAACTCTCTTTGACGTCGTGGTGGTGTAACGTCGTGTTGTAGGAACATCGTGCGCAACGTTCTTACTTTTCGTTGCTTAAACTGTAACATGCTGAAAAAAACTTTTTACCAATAACGCAATTCGGAACAAAATGACCTGCAACAGCTAATTATGAGTACTGGTAGCTGCTTAATGTCCAGCGGCAAATATTTAATTGCCCATTTATGACATCCAAATGAAACTTAAAGAAATGAGAAAACGTATGAACCCGTGATTTATGAGAAATGTTTAACAAAATCTATGGCGCGTAGGGTGGCCGAATCTGGTGTTGAAATCCATACACAAAAGTCATTACTACGGCGTGTTGTACAGCTGTGCAATAGTTTTCATGACGAGAACAGTTATTGTCATTTATTGATAATGAATTCGAAGTAAATAATACTATCTTGAATTAAAAAATATCAGAATCAAAATAGTTAAGTTTGTGTCTTTTTTTTCATTTCTTATTTAGCATTTGGCAGCCTCCAAATTTTACGGAGAATTGTCATTGTAGGGCAAAATTTAACAGACTGTCAATGAAATAACAAAACCGACTGCATGTGCGAGACTCTCATTGGTGGAGAAGGTCGTATAACACCCCTATTCGTAAATAAAATAATAAATAAAGAGAGTGTCTCATCCTGCTCTGGACTTGAAATTGGTACATAAAAAAATAGCCGATTTTAATTCATATTTTAAAAACATATAATATTGTATGTGTATGTAGAAAAACTGTCAATAAAAGTCCGTTAAAAAGATTTCAAAAAAACATATTGGTGTCGTTTTTAGTTTGAATTTAAGCAAAATATTACCAACAGATGCAGAATTGTCACACGTTAGTTTGTTTAATTGGTTGTATTCTTTTTGTATACGAAACTGGATGTAACAGACCAAAACAAGAAAATGCCCGTTCACATGCTATTAAAAGGGCTTGTAATTAAATGGTGTCTTTTGGTGTTGTTCATCATATTTGTATTTTGTTCATTGCTTTGTACTTAAATCAGGTCGTAAGTTTCCCGTTTGAGTTGTTTTGTATTTGTCATGTAGGGGCTTTTCATAGCTTACTATGCGGTATGGGTTTTACTCATTGTTGAAGGCCGTCCGATGTCCTATAGTCGTTTAGCCATTTGGTCTCTGATTGAGATTTGCCTCATTGGTAATCATACCACGTCTTCTTATTTATATAAGCATGTCCCTATTGTACTTCAATGTATTAAGAGATAAAAATTGAAGTATCAGCAAATGTACACTAATTGCAGACAGACAGATCAGAAAGTGTACACACGTTAAAACTCGTCGTATAGTTAGACGATCGGACAGCCAAACAAAGTGTTTTCAATATAGCTCTACTTCTAGACAAACAAGTACGCCATATACGTATACGTCGTAAAAAGGTTATGCAACTTATCTATTGATAAAGACATCGTTCAGTATTATTCTCTTATACTGGCTGCTGTACTTCCTATGAAATATTATATTACAACTTCATTTTCGGTCGATTGAGGCAATAATGGCATGAGTTAAATTGCCCAAAACAGCTCTTATTATAAAACAAGAAGTACTGCTTATAATTTAAATTTGAAAGATGATTATCTTTTGAATGTAAAAAATTTAAATCAAAGTACGTCGGGACCTTGTAAAGGTGACGATACGGTATCGGTTTTGTCATTGTTGAAGGTTATACTGTTGTCAATTTATGGTATCGCCTCACTAAATTCATAGTTGGTTCACATTTTGTCATGTCAATAATGTTGTCTATCCTCTTACAGTACATGAAGCAATTAAGAACTAATGTCGGACGGAGATGCACCTTTATATTTCTATCAGATTTTTTTTTTGCCGTACATCTGACAAAGCAATCTGCTAGAATCCTTTTTTATAGTCTTTTTTTTATTATGAAAAGGTTTTTGTCCAAATTTCGTTTCGTAAATGTTTAGCACAAATGTTTTTCTATTTTATGATTAACCATCTTATAAATTTTTATGATAACTATCAACGCTTTGAAAAACACCTGCGTATCCTTGACAGCGACTCTTGTCCGGCGGGAATGATTACATGACGTTGTTGCGATAAAAACTTAATTTAACGTAATTTAGCTCCATACTGACAGACGTCGTAAAAAATTAAGGTAGATGGCTTTTATTGAAAAAACAAGCACATGGATCCCAATTGTTTTCTTTTGCAATCAATCAAGTACTATTTCAAAAACACTCCGCCAAAATTTCAGGAAAAAGTCAACGATCAATTTTTTTCTGCACTTCCGAAAAGACGCAAAAATATGGTCAATTTCTTTATTTCGGATACAGCAATCTAAATCCGGAACATGATGATTTGATTTAACCATAAACTTTTTTCAGCATGTTGATGCCATTGATCAAGGGAATATTTTACAAAAAAAAAACAGTAAAGTTATGACTTTTCGTTCGAAAGAATTGTTACTTTCTTTAAAAGTCATAATTTATGAAATTTCAGGGATTTTCTTCAGTAGTGGGGGAAGTGGGGGTTCTGGCGACTCTGAGGTAATGCAAACCCTATGGGAGTGAGGTTAACCTCCCTAATAAATGATGTCATGATACAGTGTTACATTACTAATTAGTTTTTAATTAATTAAGTTCTGTGGAGATAAGGTCATTATAAAGTGTTACTAATTACGTTTGTTTTTATGGATAGGTATTTATAATAATTTTTTTTTCTTTAAATTTGATAAAAATTCCCAGTCTATTAATAGATATACAGGAAAACCCCATCTAAGTGTTTATTAACAGATCATGTCTCTGGTATTATTTATTCACCTACAGCTATTAATCTGTGATAACATGATTATTAAATCAATATTGAATGCGTGTTTAAAACTTGTCCGTCATTGTACGTTGTGACCTTTAACATGATACGTGTCAATAAATCCGCCATATTGAAAAATTGCGTCGGTCTTTTGAAATCATTAAATGGTTATTTTATTGGCACTAATTAGAATAATGTATCTTTATATTTATGAGGTGATTTATTTTTTTTTTTTTGTAAAAAAAAAAAAAGTATTTGAATTTATAATATAATTGCTAAATCACTGAAAGCGTTCGTTAATTTGTCTGTGTCATAATCAAGTTTAGACTTGCCAATAATCCGATTTAAATAATGTAGTCGCCATGTTGAAAATATAATAAACATTGTCGCGTTATGCAGTCTTTTGAAATAAGTAAATCATAATATTACTTGAATTGAATAGTATTATTCTTACAAAGATGACATTTATCAAGTAGTTAATTTTAATGTGTTCGATGATACATACTGTTATGTTTGTTTTAATATCCAACTATCATCCCTCCGTTAATCATATATTTTAATATATAGTATAAATTGAAAACTTATTTTATTATTTCCTCGATCATATTCACTTTTAAACTGAAATCCTTTTACTATAAAATGCCAAACTGATAAACAAGACATTTCAGCAGTTTCTGTTGACCTCAATAACCTGTTGTGATTAAGTACATGGGTGAATGACCATTAATGTAAACATGTCAAGTAATTCTGATCAAATAATAATTATTTCAACCCTTTATTTTTTATTAGGCTGTACTTAAACTTTTATTCATTTTTGATAAACTTATTCATTTATAAATGTTTTTATTTCAAATTATTTTGTATTACATCAGGACAGACTGCAAAAAAAAAAAACAAGTTTGCCTTGCTAGCAAAGAAAACTACGTCTGATCGCTCCAACAGGTGAACTAGACTGAACTGATTATCGATCGAAAAAATTTGCCGGATTTGAAATTAACCAATCAGATTACGTAAATTACGGAATTTCCACAATTCATGAAAATTCTGCTATATAACGCTGTGAATTGCGGGGCTCGTACAGTCTTATCGAAGACATTCTAAAGGTGAAATCAAGTTTACATTAACAGTATCTTAACGATTTAAAGGTTTAGTATGGCTAATAATTTGTTTATTTTAAACAACTTTTAACGTTTAATAGTAAAGGATTGTATGATATAAATTAAAGTTTTCTTGATAATTTTATTTTTGAATTACCAACTAATTTAACGAATTACAAATAAATGGAATAGACATATGCTTATTTTCAAAATAATGGGGGAAAAAGGGGGGATACCGTATTTTAATTTTAAGTTCTCGAAAGTTTGAAGTAGTCTCCTGCACTGGTAAGGTGTACTGACTTAAGGCAGTGTCATTTAGCTAACAACGGAGAGGAAGTGTCATGTGGCATGCCCCGCTATAGTCAGGAAGACCTCTCCGACCAAAACCTTTGCAGTCTTGCTTAACTGCGAGAGCAGCTCTGTTTCCAGTGATGGAAATGTTGACGGGCGGTGACTACTTTGGCGAAAGCCTTAGTCAAACATTCTTGAATATCAATTAGATCTTTATTCGTATCAGTATCAAGACTGGGAACCCATACGGTCGGTAGACTGAGGAGTCGTTTTTCCGACCCGTGGGCGAGTACCAGTGGCGATAGGCTCCTTTGATATGAATAATGTCTGGTTGTCCGGATCATATTATGATAAATAATAATAATAAAAAATCCCTTCACAATATTGAGGTTACTATTTTACAGATATTAGACAGAGAAGTAAAAAGATGGAATCGTCTGTAAAGAAAATGAAGATGTCCGTATATAAATGCGACACTTGTGGAAAATCTTTTTCACAAAAGCAAGGTCTATCTCATCATAAAAGGACTGCTCACTCAAAAGAGAGCTTCGATGCAGATCATGTAGTATATCGTTTAATAGACGAGACAACTATTTACGTCACATGAAGAGACACGAATTCCAACAAATTAGAGGTGGAAGTACAGAAGCTAATGCAGATAAAGAAAACAAGTCGGAACCTTGTAATTTCAAGGCTCTTAATGGGACCGTAGAAACACATATCTTCGAAGCAAAAGGATTAAATAACTTTGATCCTTTGACATGTTTGAAGAGTCAGTATGACGATGTAAAAGAAATCATCAAATTTAAAATTAAAGAAAGGGGTGGTATAAAATGGTATTTATCAATGAAAGTGAAAATGAGCCGACGAAAAGGAGACGACGTAGAAACAGCAGAACCTCATTTTCGCGGGAGATGTCAAACCAGTTTGAAATTTGAAGATATAGATGAAGGATAAAAGGAATCTTTAAAAAAAATGTATACATCATTCATTGCATTGAGTACCAGCGACAAGGAAGTAATTGGACGGTGGATAAAGTGATGAATTTGACCATACACATGGCACGCTACAGACCCTTAAAAGGCTCAAGTTATATTCCACTTCCAATCAAACTCAGATCTAAACATGCCATAATTAATGTGAAAAACAAGGACAACAAATGCTTCATGTAGTCGATTTTAGCTGCAATGTTCCCAGCGAAACGTGACGGAGAGTGGGTATGGAAATACAAGGATCACACAAGCAGCTTAAACTTTGAAAGCATCTTGTTTCCTGTGAAATTAAGAGACATTCCCAAGTTCGAAAAACAGAACACAATATCTATTAATTTGTTTGGATTCAGCAAAGGCGAGATATTCCCTATACATATTTCAAAACATCGACATGAACAACATGTTAATCTACTCATGATATCAGATAGCAAAAAATCACATTTCTGCTGGATAAAAGATCTTAATCGGTTGTTAGGTGACCAGCATAGACATCGCGCACAACATTTTTACTGCCCATACTGCAAAGTGCTAACTACTAGGCTGGTGATACCCTCGGGGACGAAACGTCCAACAGCAGTGGCATCGACCCAGTGGTGTAAATAGTTATCAAAGGTACCAGGATTATAATTTAATACGCCAGACGCGCGTTTCGTCTACATAAGACTCATCAGTTACGCTCAGATCAAAATAGTTGTAAAGCCAAAGAAATACAAATTGAAGAGCATTGAGGACCCAAAATTCCAAAAAAAGTTGTGCCAAATACGTCTAAGGTAAACTATTCCTGGGATAAGAAAATCCTTAGTTTGTCGAAAATTTCAAAGTTGTTTAACAGGAAATTTATAAAAATGACCACATACAAAATGTAGTTGCTATTCATGTCAACACCGAAGTGCTAACTAAGCATATCATATTGACTCTATTTTAGCATTTTTTTTAAAATGAGTGTTAATGATAAGTGGTAAGATTTATGTTGAACTCTAATGTATAAACCACAAAAGAACAAATCAATTGGATTCAATGAGTGACAAATCTGAAAAATAAATTGTTTGAAAAGTGCCCGAATACTGTAATTTTGACAAACTTCAATCGATGATATTGTCTGTCAAACGATTTTCTCGACACAAACTGAGAGAAAAAACAAAAAGTTAGTTTACACGTTTAAGAGGTTATTGAGCCTTTTCAGTGTTATATTAAGTTACCATTTCTAGATAAAATAAAAAAAAAATAAAGATAAAATAATAAAAAATGAAAAACAAAACAATATTAAGAACCAGAAGGTGCAACTTCTAATAATTCAAATACTTAAAGAAATGGTACTTTTATAATTCTGATTGCAGATATATAATGCACGACTTCACATACAACCTGAATTGACCAATAGGGAATTGTCTTGAAATACTATACAATAAATCATGATTAAAAAAATATGTTGAATGTGTAATTTTTTTTAACAAAGTCGTGATGAAGATGAGGAGAGATATGTATACATGCATCACTCTAAAATTTGTTAAAATGGATGATCTTCGTTTGAAAGGTGTATGTTGTTGTCTTTTACGCGATATTGTATATGATGTCCGATTTGAAAAAAAAAATATCAGGATAAAATTATATCATATTTTATAAGGAAAAAAAGTAAAATAATCAAATGAAAATAGGGAACGCAAATAACTTTAATTTGATAATATTTTTACGATGTATAAGGAAGTGATAAAAATCCCTTGTGTGATTTGATAAAATTTACCGGCCTAGAAAGA
Organism: Mytilus edulis; assembly: GCA_019925275.1. Taxonomy (NCBI): domain Eukaryota; kingdom Metazoa; phylum Mollusca; class Bivalvia; order Mytilida; family Mytilidae; genus Mytilus; species Mytilus edulis. The sequence continues at coordinate 124,083,571 of CM034361.1, read as the reverse complement.
AAACAAACCAGTTTTGTATCATTCTATTTTTTGTTATTGTCAGATACACAAATTCTCTCTTTTTTTATCAGAATTTCAAGCTACAGGTTTCTCTATTCTAGAAACATGTAATGAAATATCGTGTTTTATGCATAATCCTATTCTGTGGTTTGTAAAATTAACTATTATAATTTTTTGGTTGATAAGAATCACAGCAGCATCAAACACAGCCATACACAAAACTATAACGATTTCTGTTTGTTATTGTATTCACTATAGCCTTCAGTCATGTTAGTAGTTAGGCTATTCAAGATAAGCACAAGCATAGATTGATTTTTCTAATACGTCTATCTATTTAACTTGGAAAGTGGTGCTTTACGTATCTATTACCTGACCTATAGAAAATTTATATATACGAAAAGTTGATATTTTAATTTTATTTAATGATATGTGCAAATCAGTCCTAATACGGATACATCAGCATGTGCAATATTGAAAACGTTCCACTCTCTATACTAATCAAGAGTTTCAAACAGGGCAAATACGGAAAAAACGGGTCAATACGGAAAAAAGCCGTACTGGGCTCGGCTTATACGAGACGTTCACTTCCGGTTTCAATTTTCTAACGCAATTACTTAAGGAATATCTAGGTAAAGACTTTTAGAGACAGTATATAAATAGAAAATATAATAAAACGTATGGGTCACCGTGTTATTTCAAGCTATCAGTCGTTAAAAAGTATCTTAATTTGATGAGATTGATCATGAAAAAAAATTTGTGTGCCAAAAATAAATGTCTATGAGATATAGTATTGAAATGAATTATGAGAAGAAAGGTTTTAATATAGGTTTTAAGAAAAATAAAAAAGGAAAAATGGTGTCACCGAACATGTTTTCTTGCTACAAGTAAAAATAAAATATCCCTATTAGTACAGTATATTTTTTTACTAAACGAGTTACCTCCCCTCAAATGGCTCATTTAAAAGAATGATTCTAAAAATATTTTTTTTCACGTTGAAGTATTCGTACTGAACACAGCTGAACACAACTCACTAACTTTTTGAACAATCATAATGGAAATACCAGATGAATTGAATGCACTACTAGCAGCCATGAAGTTAACTGGAAAAGAACCTTCCTGGAAGTTTTCCGCAAGTTCCGACCAGGTGTCAGTACAGCTGACGTGGACCAAGACAAAGGCTAAGGAACCAGAGGCACACTCCAGTAAAGCCAAGCCGGCCCTGAAAAGTAAGCCACCATCAACCAGGAGAAGGGACGCCAAGCGTTACAACCAGTGGGTGCAGGCCAAAAGCACTGCTGCAACTTCGGCTGAGGTCTTACCACACACCACCAAGGTAGACCAGAACCAACAAACAGAAGCCACAACAGCACGAGATGGAAGCAGGGAGATAGTACCCACGAAGTATCATGGGGAACCTGAGGGCATTTGCATCAAGACGGACAAAGTCATCAGTCCATACAACCCCAGGAAGGCATGCCATCGTCAATACTACCTCCAGCCAACCAAAGACAGCGGCAAGCGATGCCAGATCGACTATGACGAGGGATTCGACGTAGACGATCCCGAGTTGCTCCGGACAACACCACCTCACACATCACCACTATTGATGCCATCTCCAGAGGCAGTTACATCAGCTCTTTTGATCTTGGAACGGCCAGATATGCCTTATCACACTCCTAGAAGCAAAGTAAAAGCTAAACGGTCAGCAGAACCAGACAATAAGTAGAAAGTCCGCAATACCCATAAAGAATAGCCGGACAGAAAAACCCATACATCATCATCTAAAATCAATCAAAAATAATATTTTTTTTTAAATATTTTGGATAATACAATAAATCATCAAGTTTTCTGTATTTAAATAAACAGTTTAACTATTAAATTGCAAATTGGTCTCCAAATTTGCAGATTTTGGTAAATAACTAGACCGATATTGTACTGTGAATTTACAATCCAAGATGGCGGTATACCATGAATCTACCTGAACGGAAATGGTATTCGTTATGCATAGAACAAAACAATTGTATTATATTTCTGAAATTAAAATTCTAAAATAAACAAGTTAAATGATGTGCAATGGTTTGTAATATCTTAATAGTCTTGAAAAGAAAAAAAAAACAGGGCTAATAAAAAATGGAAAAACATGTCGTATTGGCCCATGGGCTAATACGGGACGTTCACTTCCGTTTTTAATTTTTTTAAGTTCAATTAATAAAAGTGTTATGAACTGGCTGTTTCTAAATTTGCCCTGTTGTAGATTATCGATCAGTTGTATTGTCACTCGAATCTTTGAGTCTTAGGTCCAATACAGTTAACCTCGAATCTAACATAGGGCCAATACAGAAACAGCCAGTTAATAACATTATAGTATTCTTTGAAGAAACGATAACTTTTAAATAAACTATATTCTTTCACAGTATATCAATGATGGAAGATACATTGGAATGAAGTCGTACAGTAAATAGTCGAGGGTCACTCAAAGATTATCTATTGTTTTAGTATTATAAACCCATACATGTTTCAAGTTAAAAAAAAACAAATATTAACACACTCAATATCAAAATCTTGTTGCGAGCCATTTTTCATACAAATAAAATCTTTTGGAATCATTTTGACTAGCTGGTCCGAGACCACAGAAAGTTATAGTATTGCCCTAGTGTGGACAGTGTGTTATTTTTCATTTTTTTCCCTTTCCAAATGGCCTCAAAAGGCAAGAAGGGTGATATTACACTGTAAAAAAAATCGGGTCATGAATTCTAAAGTAAAGTAGTGATTTCGTCCAATTGAAAAAGGTGAAAATTGGGAGTTCGAAAGCTGTCAAAGATTTCAAGACCCCCTTAATGTAAAAATTGTCCATACATGTAGTTTGAGTCAGAGTTGATGACGTTTTCTATAATTTTGATATAATATGTCCCAAAAGTAATACAAAAAAACACTGTAAGATTTAATTGAGAAAGCGCAGGTGGGACTTTTTAAATTTCATTTATTGTCTAAAAGAAAAACACTACGAAATGAGTGTGGTCTTGTTAAATAAAGAGTTTTTGCTTTTGCAACTTCCCTGAATGATTTGATGGTGTCAATTTGTCAAAGAGCATGGAACCCAAGAATATATACTTATATATTTGAGAAAAATTCTGCAAAAATTACCAATTTTAGCATGTATATGGTCAACATAAGCATTTCATAGATTTTTCAATTTTAATGCATAAGTCGCATTTTGACTTTCGACCTGACAGGTTTTCATGTGTCAATATTTATGTTGCTATTCTTTAATCCAGTTGTATTACTCATTTGTGAACTCTGAATTTACAGAAAAGAATATTATCTCAGACAACTTGTGGAAAATGCGTTGTATAAATGACCCCCGTCTAAATCAATAATAAGGACCTCATTAACTTTGTATAAAAAGCATTTCACAATGTGTTTTGTACCTATATATCTTTTCAAATATAAATATCTGTCTTTTCTTCCGTAGTATAGCAAGTGTTTCAAATATATTCCTGTTGAGACTAAAAAGTGAAAAAATCTTTGTATCAGGCCATACTGTCTGCAAAAAAATGTTGAATGCAGGAGTTTTTTTGTGCTCAGGTTTATTGCATTATGTCACCTGAGTATAGAAATGATAAAAAAGACACATATTTTTATTTCCTATACCTTAAATATGCATTTTTAAATAAAAATATATGGTACGGCCTAAATTGATCCTAAATTATTTTCAGTTTTACTTGGCCGAAGACCCTTTTAAACTTATGTGATATGTTATTTGTAACTTTTCTTTCCCTTTGAAGTAAATTAAATACAAATGTAAGGATTATCTATAACCAAAATGTTTCACAAATTTAAAATTGCTGGAAAATATTACATCTTCATTGGAAAACCTCCATGTTTAGGCACGGGCTTATATAAATTTAACTTTTGAAAAATTATGTCAAGTTTGATAAATCAAATGAGTACTCGTTTGCTTTAAATCAATGATATTTTATATATTAAGGCAACGAAAGAATTTGCTTTGCAAAATTTTAATTTTCAGAGCCCCAAATGTTGCTTCAAGTACAAATATTTGGTAAATGTTTTTGGTCAAGATAGTTTTCAAAGAAGTTGAAGTTTAATTATCTTGAAACTTAGTCAAGTGTTTCATATGATATTATATGTTTTATTTAATGTCAAATTAAAGTTGATTCCAATTGGACAGTCCAGTAAACATATAAAATGATAATGCGAGCGAGGCATATTTTTGTTTAGATATTATCTTTTTTTGTTGTTGTCAAAGTACCACTTCTAATATGATTAGAAATAATAATCTAAATCAGACAGACAAAAAGAAATGTTATGAGAAAGAGTAAAAACTTTTGATTAAAAGCCAGCTTTAATGATCCGATATCGATGACGTCTATAATTCAGATTAGTTGCACAAATATCCAATTTGTAGAATAAAAAGCTGATTTATACATAGTATTAAGTATTGACGTCTTTTACCATAATAGATCGGTGTTTTGATTCATTTGGCGTATTAACATTCATATCTATATCTCTGTAATTATTTACTATTATTTTTCTATTATTCTCAAATTACAATTTTAACACTTTTAGATTCACGCTACAAATGTAATCACTATGTTCTACTAGTTTTCACGTCTTGTTATTATTGATGAATTAATGAATATTTAACACATCAGAAGGTGTATCAAAATCGTATCATACGAAAGAAAATATGGAATCACCGGACTTGGTTTCTTGCTACATATAAGAATAAATAAATTCACAACACAATATCCCCTTATGTTGCTTAGTTGAAAAAAGTGAATCTAACAAAAATAATGTTGGTCTGTTTGGTTTTCTTTAACAGCAATAATTATGATAATATACACAATTTCTCCATCAACGTGAAAACTCTTGCACATTGAATACATTCTACTCTCAAAATTTGCACATTTCATCCCCTATAGATTTAGACCATTTGTTATCTGCTTCTTCACAATCCATCTCAATTGTTTTATTATTGGATATCTTTTGTGTTTAGTTGTGTATGATTACGAAATTGTATAGCAACACCAATATCGAATGTGTTGCTTAAAACGCAAATACGAAAATATCTTATAAGAACAGCTAATAGTTATCGAACAAGGACTATAATTTAATACGCCAGACGCGCGTATTAGACAAGTTAACAAATACTATTAACAGAAAAGAAATTAACAGAAAATGTTAACAACAATTCCCTGAAAAAGTCTAAATTAATAATACAAAAAAATTGTAATTCATATTTCTATTATTTCTTTAGATAGTCAATTGTTTGGTGTGTAATCGATTTCAAAGTCATTTTTAAATATCCCCACACATGAAGTTCATACAATTTATTTCTTTTATATCAATTCATTAAAGTTAAAGTGTATTCTTAAGGTAATTTAGTTTTGCAATATGTTTTAAATGAACTATAAATAGACACGAAAGTGGATATGAGGGAAGTCCCCGTAACCAGGTAAATAAAGTAAGAGTTAACAACAAAAATGGCAGGTAATAGCGAATTTTCTTTTCTTCATTACTACAATCAAGTATTTTTGTAAGAGGGGTCTTTGACGGAAAAAAAAATATTCGTTCATTTTTAGTACGACAAAAAATAATAAACCTTAAAGTACCAAAATTTCAAAACATAAATACATGGACAATACTGTGTACAAAGGGATATAACTCTAATTCATATAACGGGGTAAAGTATACTATGTTTTTCTAAGTATACTATGTTTTTCTAATACAATTAGTTTGTAAGGATAATCTTCATGGGACGTTGACAAATATTTTGAGGGGTTAGATTCGACGTTCTAGTAGTCCGTAACTAAGAAAGCCACCATTTTGAATTACGATTTTTTTGTGGTCTGTAATTTCACAAAAATAAACAATACAGTCACATTTTTAGCTCGAAAATCTCCTTTCTCTTAATATTGACACCATTCCGAAGTGTATGAAAAGAAAAAAAAATACGTTCAGTATTCATATTTGACATCCAGAGTATACATATGACGTCATATTGTTAAGATGCTAAAGACGATGCAACAGTTTCGCGAACTTTTTAATTGCAATTTTTAAGTCAAAATGTTTATTACATGACATTTATGTTACGCTCCGCGTCGTTAGGTAAACTCAATTTGCGACAGTAAAATCAACGTTTGACGACGGAAAGCTAAAAATACAATACAGTTATATCCTAAATATTTTATAATGTTTGCATGTTATCATTGATATACTACTATTCACACGGAACAAACAGTACATAAACTAAATTAAAATTACAGCCGATTGCATTGAGTGTGTAGGGGAAGGTAGAATCCTTGATTAGCTTGCTTTAGCTGAAACGTGAAGGCAATATTGGGTCAGGTATAATTTCCTCCTTTCGAAATAGTCTAGTCTTACAGACAGATAGATTGGTTATAGTCTACTCTTAAAAGAGGTCAGTTGACCCAACAACCTGATAATGACTTTGTGGTTCAGCTTACACTTAATACAATCGGAAAACCACATATACGGTAAACCTAAACTAAATTAAAAACAATGTTATTATTAGTAATTGGTACAAAGGTATATCTGCTATTTGGTAACATCACCAGATCACAAGATATGTTGGTACGGATAAATATGGAATTAGTGTCGAGAATATATAGCAATATAACTATCTTAGATATAGCTTTCTGCGAATGTATTCAAAAGGTGTTAAAACTTTGAACTCAATGAATCTGATCAACAAAGGATAAGATAACATTGAATGCAATTGTTAAATATGATATACGTCTTTCTGTGTTTCTTTTGTTTAAATATGTGTTTGTGTTTATAGTGATTATGATACTTGCTGTACTTAAACATCCGGTCATTATGTTATTGTTTGTGGTGTTCTTTTATTTTTGACTTTCATTTTTGCTAATTCGCTTTTTCTATATACCTTTTGGTAACACTCCTATTCACAAAGCGTGGCTCTGTACTTATTCACCCTGTTAATGTGCTCTTCTAAAACATGTTTACCTGTTTGTCGTTCACCTTTGCTATGTGCTTTGTCTATATGCCCTTTTATGTTTCTTTGATATATTATTGACGGAACTGTACTTATACATCCCGTCATTTAGTACTTTAACTATCATAGAAAATTTGTGTATTTGTTTATTTTTTTGTTTAATTGTTGCTAATATATTTGGTCTTGACAAAGATTATTATGCAATATTGACTGCTGTACCCCTATCTATAACATTTTTACCTAATAAGTATGTTTGTTTTGTTCACGAATCGTTGACAATATAATGGAATTGATGCGACTGCCATACTAGTGGGAGGTATAGCTAGCTATAAAACCAGGTTCAATCCACCATTTTCTACATTAGAAAATGCCTGTACCAAGTAAGGAATATGACAGCTGTTGTCCATTCGTTTGGTTTGTTTTGTCTTTTAATATTACCATTTGTTTAGGAACTTTCCGTTTTGAATTTTCCTCGGAGTTCAGTATTTTTGTGATTTAACTTTTGTTTGACATACTTACTATGTTATCACTCTGAAAACAAATTAATATTACACATAGAATGAATTAAATGCAGGTCGAAAGAAGAGGGAAAAAAACAAATAATGTCCATGTATTTCATCCTACGGAATACTTAGTATAGCACATGTTTCAATTGTGCAAACAAGAACGTGTTTGATTTTGATTTTATTGTAAAATATTAATTGAAAGGCCTCTCTTTGGTAACACAAACTCATCTTACGGAATATTATCGGCTACAAAATTAGAAAACTTTCCACGTTGTTAGTTATTTTTACTAGCCATTCTTTGCCGCAAAAGTCTATTCAAAACTTTTAGTAACTAATAACATTTACACAAAATCCAGAATGTTTTGTAACCAAGTTAAAAAAAATGTCTGACATGAAAAGTATGTATATTCAACTATACTTGTTTTAAATCGACCTATTTGAATTTGTTTGCATTTTGCTCGATTGTAGTCTGAACAGGCACTGAAACACTTCTTTAGAATCTTATTTTAGTCTGATCCAGACTAGACTAAATCGTAACAGTCGACTAAATAATTCGTAATACATCTTTTGAGCTATGAGCTAGTAATATCCTAGGAATCAAAATAAATTGTATTTATTCTTGTTCCAGATATAACGAACGAATTGTTTAAGTATAAGGAAGTTCGCAACTATATTCCAACATAACAAGCTTTTTAAACATAAATTCTAAGTAACTATATGGATAAATGAACGTAAAATTCAATACAAAATGAAGGATCTGTGTGGTTGTTTTCGAAATATACTTAAGCGGGTAGTAATTCTTTCTAGATTGTTTTAATTTTTGAGATTTTGCAAACACAATATTTATTTTTTACAGAATCATCAACACAAAATGCATCAATGGCTTTATATTATTATCTCTGTCAGAACATTGTTGGATCAAAGGAGCATGTAAAAACACTTAGATTGATGAATACCACCAGAGACATTTTATGGAGCAACATGCAGTGGACAAGAATTACAAGTGGAAGTTTTGGGGAGGGACTACAAATGCGAGGTAGTGATTTAGATATAATGTCGGTATGGAAACCGATTGCGGTTTGTGAAGACACCCGTCGTTATTACAATGATGATAACGTACATGTACATTTTAAAATGGAACTGGAAGATACACAGGCAGGTTTCACTAAGTTGCGTCTATTGCACAGTAAAGTCCGGAGTATTTTAAAACTTTGTAATGATATTGGAAATGATCTCTACTTGTCAAACCTTTTATTTAAACAAAAATTTTCAACCCCCATCATTTCGACCGTACATGGGCCATGTGTGTCTGATGACGATGGATTCCTTGACTTTGCAAACTGTTTACACAGTAAATTATGGATAACACCAGCAAAACAATGGATAACACGCTCAAATAATTCATGGCCGAAATACGACGTTAAACAGGATATTGTAAAACACGGGATTCTCTTTGTACCTATAGGTGTAAAAGGATCTACACAAGAAGAATTAGAATGGCGATTATCATTTTCCGTTGGAGAAAAACTACTTATCTATTCATTTACACATACACAATTATTATGTTATACACTTATGAAAATTGTTCTAAAAGACGTTATATCTTTAGACATAGACTGTAAAGAATTACTTTGTTCATATTTCATGAAAACCATATTGTTTTGGATATGTGAAGAATTACCTTCATCAATATGGATACCTACAAACTTGATAGTTTGTTACATGAGATGCTTCAGGAGGCTTATATATTTTGTTAAATACAAAGTTTGTCCACATTATTTCATACCCGAGCATAATCTATTTGAGAATAAAATAAAAGGACATGTACAAGAAACACTTCTAAATCAGTTGTATATTCTAAACAGTTATGATTGGCAATGTATTTTATTTTCAGACCAATTGTCGGATTTTACTGCATTTGCATCTGATATAAGAAAGGAATCAAGTTATTTGTATGCCAAGGGTGTAGCCATATTTTTAAACTCATTTGTGTTTCATTTAATATCTTTATTCACTAATGACTTTAGTTTGGCAAAAGTGATAAACAAGGTATTAGCAAGTAAGAGTTCAAAAATCAAATACCTGTTCAAATATTATTTGTCTAATCTTCCTTTAACAAGTGAGCGATATTTTCCAGTGGAAGATATTCCATGTAATAAATATACTTATAAAGAGTTCAATACATGTATGAGTACTCTCCTTCGTAACACACATCATGACGCTGTGTCTGGATGGCTGATGGTAGCTTCGTTTTTCTATAAAAGAAAACAATACAATACTGCTCTTCTGGTTATTCAGTCGTCTCTAATAAAATGTACACCGGAAAAACTTTATGGACTTATGGTTTGTTCAGATATTCATTATGAGCTATTCAAGTCAGACTTAATTAGGAATATGACTATTGTACAGTTATGGAAATTCTTGCTTTTAGGTTTTGTGTCCATCAATAACTCTAAGTTACAACCAGATGAACTACAATTAGAATTACAAACATTAATTCCTCCAATAGTATATGCTCACTTTCTTCGTTTTTTATGTCATTTTCATTTAAAAAATAGCAGACATTGCTGGGATTGTCTCAGGGATTTAAGATCGACTATAGAAGAAAACAATTTAATAACTTCTCTTGTTTTGAAAAGTAAATCTTACAACATCCTGGGTATGTGTTTTCAATTGTTAGGAGACATGGTATCAGCAAGACAAGCTTTTATGAAATCTATAGAATTATTTCCAGTTAAAAAGTACAACAGAGCATTCCAAATTTTGTCATTGTTAAGCTGAAGCTGGTAATTTTTAATTACTTGTCTACGACTTGTTTTCCGTCAACTGTATCTTTGATCAAATGCTATCTACAGTTATATTTAAAAATCAATGTTTACTTAGTTATTCTATTTTTTTTTATGTTTGTGAAAAAGAGGAAAACACATGATAGCAATATTCAAAATATAAAGTTCTAATAGATCTAGTTTTTATGGAACGCCAACACTGTCTTGTTATGATCATTTTCATAATATTATGTGTATGTACCTTTATATGATGTGGAAGTATCCTTATATGTTCAAACATCCTTGTATGATGTCCAAACATAATTTTGTGATGTGCATATAAGCTTATGTGATGTAGTGCAAAAATACTTATATGATGTGCAAACATTCTTATGTGTTGTAGAAATGTACTAATAGAGCTTTCTTATAAATTGACGAAAGGTACGTATGTTTGACGAATCATACGTAAGAGTGGTTTTAGGGATCCTTTATTTTTACATATTTAAATAATACTCGTGGAACTTCGAACAATTATCGTGCATGCAACGACACTTATTGAATTGGATTTTTCTTTATATATATTTAGGATTTCGGGACGTACGATAGGTTAGAATATGATTATTGATACCAACATGGTCGGAGGAGATAACACTACAAAATATTCTAAATATAGAGTAGTCAGACGAAAAAAATGCCCCTAGAAGACTAAAAACCGGCCCCTCTCCCACTCTTCAATATTACAATGTTGCACTGTTTAACCTACGAAAATGTCAAAGCAAATACATTGTCTTCTTCCCTAACAGAAACACAAATACTTCCTTGATTCAAAATTTGCAACGCTCAAAATAATAAAATGAAAATGAAGAAAAACAGATGATCTTCCTACTATGCCATATGCTGGTGCTCGTTTCATAACTTTTGAATCATCGCCTCTCCCCTGGTAATATTCATTGCCCCCTTTCCTAAATGTGTATATATGAATTGATACACCGGAGCAATGGTCTGTGAATGGAACGGGTATTTTAGCGTATAACTGCGTTTTGCTTATAGTCCTGAACATTAATGAAATATTAGCCACTGGACGATAAGTGACTGGCAACTTCGCGTCCATCTTCCAAACATGTGTACTGTTAAATCGTCATTATAAAATCCACAATATATATGGTGCAAAATTGTAGATTTATTTTCTTGATATACAAAGTCTTTTTTTCTAGATTTATTCAACATTACTTTTTTAAATCATTGTAGCATCATCTTTTAGCAAATCTCGATATTCCACTTTGACAATTTGCTGAAAGTGTACTCTGTAACAAATAAAAATAAATGTGAATCTTGTCCTTAAATTTAGACTAACGTACTTAAAAAATGTCATTGAAATGTTAATCGTGAAACTCGTGCTTAAAAAATTCCTGCGGAAATGTGTGTACTCGTTGTTTTCGTAAGTAACGTATCGGACGTAAGTGTATTTGACACTATTTTTCTCTGTTTGATTATATTAAAATCGTGTATTATTTGCGATATTAGTTTTTTTTTTAAATAAACTTGATTTAGAAAAGAATGCTGTTTTACTGGATAAAACAAAGACTCTTTTAACTGTTATTGTAGAAATGAAATACGTGCTCCCTTTACGTTCGTTCGTACCTTTCGTCAATTTGTAAGAAAGCTCAAATATGACGTGCAAATGTAATTATATGATGTGAAAATGCCCTTATATGATGAGCAAATATACTTACATAATGTGCAAATAAATTTATATTATATATTAGTAACCATTATATTATGTACAAACATTTTTATATGATGTGGTTGTGTCATGATATTATGTGCTTGTAAATTTATATGTTTTGGTTTGGTTAACTTCATTATATGATATCGAAACGTCATTATATGATGTGCTTTCATCGTCGTCATGATCAATGAACATGATTACGATTAGAACGATTACTGTCTACGTCATTACTGATTTCGATTTGCTTTTGTAAACTATAAACCCGGCTCAAATCAGGAGCTATCATTTGGAAAAGGATTGAGATTTAAAAAGAGATAAATCTTGACATGTTGGTACCTCGTTTATAAATATAAAATAATCACATTTGATATTATTTGAAAATTGATAAAATATGAATTGCAAAGTTTAGTTTTAAGGGATGGGTCTACAATAATGAACATACATTTTACGGTAAAAATATTTCCATTTAAGAAATCAGTAATGACGTAGACAGTAATCGTTCTAATCATTATCGGATTGGACATCATATAAGGATACTTTCACATCATACAAATGTAAATACACATCATATAATGAAAATGATCATAGATGAAGAGGGTTGGCGTTCAATAAAAACTAGATCTATTAGAACTTTATATTTTGAATATTGCTTTCATGTGTTTTCCTCTTATTCACAAACATAAAAAAAATAGAATACCTAAGTAAACATTGATGCTCTGAACCGATTGTTTGCGTGGGTTTGATTTTTTTTTTTAATTAGAACGTTTGATATCCATTGAGATGTTTATATTATGTTCTTGTGAATAAATATTATAATAACTATAGTTGTTATTTATTTAATTATTTTAAAGATTTGTAGATGCCTGCATGCTTTTTAGAAAATTGAAAATTTATGTAATGTGCTATATTAATATAATTTATATACATGTATATTATAAAGAAGACGGAATTAAGTTGAAAAAATTGTTTCTAATTCCATTTGTTAAGAACAATAAAATATGTTTAAATTAAAACTTAACTAGTGATGGTGTTTTCCTGGTACATAAAGCATGTTCGCCTCGAGAGTTAGAGATCGTGGGTTTTAAATCCCAACTGGGTCATAGCCAAAAAAATGATATTTGATGCCTGCCTGCTAAGAACGCGAAATTAAGGAGTAAGAGCAAATGATAGTCGGCTCGAACGGAGAATACTGTATCCAAGTATAGTGACATATCTTCCTTCAGACTGTTACCTTATGAACTATCATATTATAAATCCAGCTCAATGTGTCGGTCCAGTACAAAGAAAGTTTGATATTCGTATCACAATTAAATGTTTTCGTACGAATATGCAGATTAATTTGTCGTTGGACGTCAAACATTCAATGATAATCATCTAGTTAAATCTGTGAAACATATGCACGAAAAACATAATAAAAAGGTACACGCAAATGTATAAAGCACCGACTTAAAGTTAATTCCATATCTCCTTTAATCCATTTCGGGGAATGGGGCTCGGTGGCCGATTAGCCTAAGTAGTCAAACTCCTGTATCAATAGCCTGTCAACACTGAGATTCTCACACGTTTCAGGAACACTTGACTCCAATTTTAATTGACTAGAAATGCCAGTTTTTCTACAGAAGGTCGGTGGTTCTCGTCAGCTTTATTTGTACAGTTTTTCTTATTGGAAATCTGATATTTATGACATTTCACAAGGATAATGAATCCTCAAATGAAGGAAAGGATGAATTTTTGAGGATGAAGTTAACCTACTTTTCAAATCAACTTGTTGAATAAGTTGCTAATCTTGTTACGTACGCGTGAGGTTAAAACGACAATGGATTGACAGTATATGTTCATATAAGTAACTGACTGTTTAACATCATGTCAGCCACATAATTTTATTATTAAAAAAAACAGGTAAACCATTTGACTGTTATCTCAATGATTAATTGATATTAACAAATACATTTAAAAATAATTTCGTTTACGTCAAGCAAAACCAATGAATGAGAACCTAATTGGACACTGTGTGAAAATTGACCTGCAGATTGCACACCAGTGACATAACCACTAATTGTATGTCAAATAAGTTGAAAAGTAAACTACAATAATATGAGCTTTTGACAATTTAAGTGAGTTGCAGTAATTTTTGTGTACATTTCTGAATGTGTTGTATACATGTTTTAAATGCCATTGAAAGTTTTTTTTTGTTATGTATCACCTCATATTTCACCACCATGTCAATATAATTAATAATGGAGTTTTTAATCCGTAATTAACAGATGACTGGGGTGTTTTATTTTTTTTAATTTAACGACCGTACAAGGCCAGTCAGGGTGGTTAATAACTTACATCATTATATCCTCAAAGCCAAATTCAAGTTGACTTGCAAAACGTAAATTAAGCATTTTTATCAATGTCAGATTGTTATCGACTTGTAAGTACGAATGTTTTGATTTTATCATTCGCCTTTCTTATTTTGATAATAGGAACTTTATACCTTAAGACTTAGTGGTTACAAGCTGTGAACATAAAATTTGACTCACGTCATTAAGGACTTAGAAGACTCACTCTAAAACCGGAGGACTAACGTTGTGTTTACCCATCGAATTTTTATTCTCTCACCAAAGATATAATAATCAACATTTAACATTGGAATTATACCAAATACTGAATAATTTATAATATGTTTAAAGCAGTGCGACCCAAACTTCATAGAAAAGAATGTAACTTTATCTACACTACTTGTTATGCACTGATTTTTTTTTATTATTTCTTAACACAGGCATACTGCAACAGCTTAACTTCCCGGGTGGACTAGTCATTGAAGTAATGGAATGTGCATTAGTGTGTGAAAAAATGTGCACTTATACATAATTTTTTTTCATTTAATAACTTAAACCAAGGATGAAGATACAATATGAAAAGAAAGAGCTTAGTTTCCAATCCGTATACATTCAACTGTTTTAGCTGCTTTTAAAGGTATCTTTTATGAAATTCTCAGAAACAACCCCAAAAAACATTCCAATTAATGTATTCCTCTATACAACTCACGGATAATCGCACTTTATTCTAATATTGTTTTTTTCCTATCATAAAAGCAATAAATTCTGGTTTTTGTTTTATGAAGCCAAACAAACAGAAAGCACGATGCAAACATATTCATTTTTCGATCGGATTGATGGAGCTGAGCTGTTGGTTTTGTAAGGTTGTATGGTCTTAAAAGAAAAGAAAAGGATATAGTGTATCCATTCACGACACGAAATCAGTATATGCACCACAAGAAAACACACTGTATGCAAAGGAACTAATATGGTTTTGTCCAGCCTTTGACAAAAACAGTACACGACATAGGGATTATGCGACAACGACGGAAACCGTTTGTATTAGGCTTTTTTCTCATATTTCAGAAGATATAATACATTGACGCTTGATACCTTGTGTGTTGATACATTATGTTGCGACGTTTGAGTCTGTCATATGTAAATTGTTTTTGACCACATTTTCATGGTTCAGTGACTGCTTGAAAACAAAACAAAAGTCATATACTCACTTATGAGTAAACGAATAACTCTTATTATAATATAGGTTCTTTACAACGTCTACATGTCCACCATGTAGTGTTCATCTGCACTCGACCTCAATTCGTGGATCAGTTATCAAGGCTTCAGTTACACGATCAAGTTCATGTACAGTTACTTCTAACAATAGGTGATCTGTATTTAGTATTTAGAATGATTGCAAGGTATATTGAACAATCTTTAACTTCGAAATATTTATCGATACTTACATTTAATGTTTCCTTTTTAATTGGTGTTGTTTGGTACACTTCTAAGGCATTCGTCTTATTTAAATATTGGGTACACGTATCGTTTGTCTTATATCTAGACGTGTCAGCATTAATATTTAATTCTAACACTGTTGGTGTAATTTAGACTTGTATTATACACTCTATCAGCCTGTGTTTTTTATGCGACGGTCTATCACTACAGTTTGGCTTATACAATTTGTCCTTTTAGTGAGACAGTCTGTCATTATTAGATTTTGCAATGATGTTCGCCATATATTTTCGTTTATGTGACCATCTCTGATATAAAACTCTCTTGCTTTTCATTAATACAAGTAATTTTTCTTAATCAAGGAAAACACCAAATAACAGCTTTTATAGTTTTAAAATTGACAATGGAAAAGGTGAATGTGTCAGATAGAAAACAACTTATTCATAGGACAGACAACAGCAAAAGGTCACCAACAGGTCTTAAAAGCAGCGAGGAATTCCTGCACCCGGAGGCGTCCTTCAGCTATATACATATACTAGTTCAGTGTTTGGAACGCCATACAAAACTCCAAATTGTACGCAAAAAACTGAAATTAAAGACTAAAGACTAACAAATATGGTTCAAATTGGGACTTAATAAGAATGTTCCTTATTTTCGCCTGATCATATGCTGCTTTTTTTGCTAAAGAAATATCTGTGAAATCACATTTTTATCAAACATATCATGTAAATTGTTACGAGTCTATGTAAACAAACTTCTTTTGAACATGTTGAATATAATCTAAGTATAGTTACTTTTAGTGTAAGATTTAAAGTTATGTGGCTAAACTAATTCGATTGTTAAAAAAACATATGAGTTACGTGACCATAACATATATAAGTACATCAAATACCACTTTTAAGTAGTTTAATGGTTTTGTATGCAAGGTTTTGATTTGCAAAAAATTGCCTTTATGTTATGTCAACACAAAAACACAAATTTGATCTGTATGTTTAAATGTATACGTGTATACCACACTATCGTATTAAGTCATAATCCACATTTTACAAATATAAATTCTGTGTATCTGTTGTTCCGTTGTTTTCCTAATACAGTTAGCGTGTTTCCTCGTTTATGGTTTGTGAACCCGATTTGTTTAAGTTAAAACCATTAAGACAAGTTGTGAACTGAGGTGCTCCAGTATGAATAGCTGTTCCTGTTTTAATGAGGAAATTTGCGTCGTTATTCATGCAAAATACGCTGATTAAGTTGGATTTACTGCTTTGTTCCATAAAAGGTTCAAATGTTAAAGTTTGAAATGAAAACTGAAATAAAAAGGACAGATAAATAGAACATAAGGAAAACATTTAAAACAACCAATATAAATAAGAATATGTGGTATGAGTGCTAGTGAAACAACTCTCCGTTCAAGTTACTCTATAAAAAGTAAAATATTATAGGTCAAAGTACGTTTTTCAACACAGAGCCGTAGCTCACACCGAACAGCAAGTTATACAAAAACAAAAAATGACTAGTGTAATACATTCCAAACACAACAACATACGGTCTAGTCTCTTTATAAGAAAAGAGAAAAACACTAACAATGCACACCAAAAAAAAAAGATAACCACTGAACTACAGTCTCCCAACAGATGCATACAGAATGCGTGTAAATGTTTGAACAGGCGCCAAACTTTTTCCTAACCCAAGATATTAGTGTAACATTGCATTATAAAACAAAGCACACGATATAATATTAATTGGCCTAACTCAAGCAAAAGGACATGTATACAAGAACATATAAACATAATATGAACAAAAAAACTTGATATGCGTCAAAATATAAATATAAAAAATGATTATAGTTTTGTTATTATGATAACAATTTTAAGATTGCTGACTTTCTGTTTGCACCAAAACTATCATTATAGAAATTCGAGCTCTCAAATGGCTGGTTACCATAGTTTTGATTTTTGAATTTGTCCGATATCTTTCGCCCTGCTTGTACAAGCTGATACCTATTACCTTAAAACATAAAAGTTATGTCGAAATTTTGAACAACAAAAAATATCAGCTATACAAGTTTATCAAGAACCCAAAAAACCATCGGATTACTCCTTGAAGGAGTTATTACTCTTAAATGACGATTGTTTTACTAGTTTTTTGTGGGTCTCTTATTATTTTAAAAATATAATAGTTAAAAACTGATTAAATAAGTCATTATCAATCCTACTAGTTATATAGGAATTGTTTTATGTCCTAACACATTGTCTGACTCGTAAGAAGAGTTATTGTCTTTTAAAGACTTTTTTATCTCATTATGATGTATTTTCCCATTTAAAATATAACTAGAACACACCCGCGAAATCGCGGGCATTCAGAGCGTAGTTTAAAGTATGTGAAGTATTGTTGGAAGAATTTTGTAAAATATTGAATGACTGGAGAATTTCAGCAAAAGTATCATAAGTCATAGGTTATTGGGGACAGGAAAATGCTTTTTTTATCCCTCCTCCTTTATTTCCAAATTTCCCAATTTCTGGTTTTCTATCTATTTCAATATGAACATACATTTAGTATGTTATGAACATTTAAGGGAGGAGCCTGTAATTCAGTGGTTGTCGTTTGTTTATGTGTTACATATTTGTTTTTCGTTCATTTTTTGTACATAAATAAGGCCGCTAGTTTTCTGGTTTGAATTGTTTAAAATACATTGTCAGTTCGGGGCCTTTTAAAGCTGAGTATGCGGTATGGGATTTGCTCGTTGTTGAAGGTCGTACGGTGACCTATAGGTGTTAATTTCTGTGTCATATTGGTCTCTTGTGGAGAGTTGTCTCAACATGGCAATCATACCACATTTTCTTTTTTTGTAATGAATGAATTTTGTAAAAGATTTTATGACTGTAGAATTTCAGAAAAGGTATCAAAAGTTCACATGAATATTTTTAGCGCTTATCTGTATATTATGAACATTCATTACTATATAAATATAGTGTATTTACTTTCAATTCTAAGTTTACTAATCGATCCATGGTGGTCATTGATATAGTATACAGACTCTCTCTATTTAATAAACTCTGTGACCGCCGTGGATAGTAAACTTGAATATGATAGCAGATAGAATTCTGAAAATACACTTTATTCTTTGTATAAGTATGTTCAAAGTATACAGAAAAACGCAAACCGGAAGTCTAATCTGACTTAAAATTTCGTCCAATGACGGGACAATATCCGGATGCCTTTTTTCTCGTTTGTCTCCCAAAATAACTCAATCTGAATAATCATATGAATGGATGACAAATGCGACTATGCACTGTACCTATAGGACACCGAGGCGTGTTGGTTAATTTATTGTGGAAAGAAGAGAAGCGACACACAAAATGAGGTCTTCTCGTTTAATAGTATAGATAGATACATTGAAGCAGTTGGCAGCAAATGCTATCGGTATACAACATACACGACAAGGTTTATACGAATGCTATCATGATATAGACCATTGACTGACTCCCAATATTTGCTTGTTATTCTTTTTTTTGCATTTGGAAGCTGTAAAAAAATTCATATGACCTTAATATGATGATTACAATTGTGTTATAAGGTTTATAGACAGTAAGACTAGAGTAAGAGTTTGAATAAGGGTTAGGATTATACTCAGGGTTGCGGGTTAGGGCTATAGTCAGGGTTATGGTTATAGTCAGGATATGGAATAGGGTTATAGTCGATTTAAGGGTTATGTTTATAGCAAGTATAAGGGTTATGGTTATAATCAAGATGAAAGTTAGGGTTGTAATATTAAAAGTGTTTACGGTTATAATCAGGAGAAGGGTAAGGTTTATTGTCAAGGTGAGGCTACAAATTATAGTCTGAATAAGAGTAAAGATTATAACCAGGACAATGATTCGGATTCGATTCATTGATAGATTTATATGTTATAGATAATGCATAAGTCAGGTTTGTTTGTCATATACTACACCAAAGGGTGTCAGGATTGATCAAATCAAAGACCAGCCGTAGAAGAGTCTCTGTTTGGGTAATTCAGACACTACAAAGTGTGTTATACGACAAAAAACCATTAACTATGCATCTTGATTTGTCACTCACAAAAAAGTACCATATTGTTTTTGTTTCTATCGTTTAAGAAAACAATGCCCAAAGGCTAAATTGTAAATGGATCTTACTAATCAAGATATTAAAGTTTGTAATCGCTGTCCAAATAAATAAAACATTTACTGACTTTGCATAATCAAGAATATCATGTGGTCTTCCAACATACAATATCAGTGTTTTACTCGCTTGGCTTATCTCTGCAGTTATTTTTATTATTTTTTATTCATATTTCTACTATTTTAACTATTATAAGTCAAATCAAATTCAAAGACAAAAGAGAGTGTGTTAAGTTTGTAAAAGTTTAGATGATGATGAACACTTTTCCTCATTGCCAAAACAACATAATTTTCATTAATATTATAAATCTTCTTATAAATTCAATGAAAACCTTATTTAATCAGCTTAACTGAAATCTTCAAGTTAAGACTATTTTAGATCTCAATAAAAATATTTTGTCTACTGTTGTAAACTAATAAACCAATCAATAGAATAGAGAAGATAAGGTTCCCCTTGGTCAATTATCTATATATTTATTTTAGTTATCAAAGGTATCATGCTTATAATTTTCTACGCCAGACGCGCGTTTCGTCTACACAAGTGACGCTCAGATCAAAATACAAAGTTGAAGACCATTGAAGACCCAAAATTCCAAAAAATTGTACCAAATACAGCTATAATATAAATATTTTATTAATTGTATGTTTCTTGTCACTAGTGTATATTATGTTTTCATTTTGACCCGTCAGAATAAAAAGATCAAGTTATACGACGCGACAAACCGTTAAATATACATTTTCTGACAGCCATAATGTAAACAATTATCATTTTCTGCAAATATTTGAGGCATATCCATTTTAATTTCCCGCTCAGAATAAAGTGGCATATTCTCTTTTCTAGTGTTACATTAAAACAATGCCCAACGGTAAAATTGTAAAAGCAACTTACTAATCTGGATATAAATGTTAGTAATCGCTGTTCAAATAAAACAATTTTACTGAAATTGCCTGAAGCAAGAACATACTATAATTGTAGTCTTCCAACATGATAGATCAGTGTTTTCCTCGCTTGGCTTATCTCTGTAGTTATTTTCTATCATTTTTCTATTATTCGGAAATCGGCACAATTAGATTAACGCTACAACAATTTATTTTAACATTTTATCAGGCTACTTCACTTGCTGCTCTTATCTAGGAATCATTAATATTCATCAGCTCATTAGAAGTGTCATAATCGTATCAAACGATAATGGCCGACCAGTATAATTTTTAAAACCAGTATCACAAAGATTAATATAAAACCAATAATACCGAATTTAAAATAAGGAGATGTCGTATGATCGATTATGAAAGATATATTAACAGAGTTCAATATTAAAATTAACGGTACCAATTTTCTCGCACCAGATGCGCATTTCGACAATACATGTCTCTTCAGTGATGCTCGTGGCCAAAATATTTAAAATCCAAAGCTTATATAAAATATGAAGAGCTATTATCCAAAAGGTCCAAAAAGTATAGCCAAATCCGTGAAAGGAATCAGAGCTTTGCATGAGGGAGATACATTCCTTAATTTATAATAATTTCTAATATTTTGTATCAAATGTACAAATGACGAAGAAAAGAAAACAATAAAAGGTCATTGTACGACCTTCAGCAATGAAACAAACCGATACCATGTAGTCAGTAAAAAAGAAACTGATGTAAACTATGCAGCAACTCAAACTAGAAAATATACGTAAAATACGGTTGACGAAATAAAATATGATGCAAAAGAACCAACAAATACCACTATAATACATGCTTCTGATTTGAGACAGTTAGATATATGTAAATAGTTTCATTAAGTTAAACATGTTTCGTAGCGCTTAATCCCCTTTAAGTATTTTATCAATTTTCAAACAATCAAATGTTTAGTACATGTATGTCATCGATTGCAGAATCATTTTTTAAAAATATCCCATCACAGGAAGCTAAAGTCATACAGTCATGTCTATTTTATCACAAGTGTATTTTGTAAGGTAAATTTATCAATTTTATCTGAACATTAGATAACAACAAAGGTAGATATTAAGGGGAGTCCCTGATACGAGAAAAACGGTAAATATGAATGGGAACAATTAAAATGGCAGGTAATAATTATTTAATAACATTTTTGTTTCACTTCTTTTAACTGGTTTTTGTTAACCCATATTTCAGCCAATACTTACATCTCATATATCCCAGCGAACTTGAAATTAAGGATACTATTGATACTAGAAGGACTGCTTCATACCTTGATCTTTTCCTCAATATTGACGCAGATGGACGACTTCACACGAAAATCTATGATAAACGGGACGATTTCAACTTCCCAATTATCAATTTCCCATTTCTCAGCAGAAACATACCCTCTGCCCCTTCGTATGGTGTTTACATGTCAGGATTGATACGATATTCTCGTGCATGTTCACACTATACGGACTTCATATACAGAAGTGTAATCTTTACACAGAAACTGCTTTAACAAAGTTATAAGGAGGACAGATTAAAATTGACACTCCGTAAATTTTATGGACACCATCACTATTTAGTTGATCCATACGATGTGTCTTTGACCAAACTAGCGAAAGACATTTTTACCACATGGTAGATTGTGGTTTGTCGTTACGTCATCTAATCTTTAAAATTTCGAACGTGACTTATTCCCGATTGTGACTGTTTTGCTGAGTGTGAATTCGCATTACTATAAGACGTGTTACGGTACTTATCTATCCCAAATTTGTGTATTTAGTTTGATGTTATATTTGTAATTCTCATCGGATTTTGTCAAATTTGTTGACGTCTTTTCTATTATATTCATGTGTTATGGTGAAGAAAATTAATCACCGCCTTCATTTATTAGATTTGATTTTGTTCAACGTAATCTGAACGATGTTTTACGTTTGAAGTTAGATTCAAAACAAACCGTACATATATATATAATATAGTTAATTGTTATTAATAAGTATTGCAATGTCATAGTGTTTAAATGTAATACCAGTATTTAGTTCTATTATAATCTTAAATCAATCCCAATTCTATCTTGTTTTTGAAATGTTTTTCAAATGTGACGTCATTTTTGTGCTCTTTCAGAAATTCAAATGTGACGTAATTTTTGTGCCTTTTCACCACTTCGTATGTACGTCATTTTATGACTTTTAGCGTTGAGGCTTGAACTAAGTCGGGTGTGTCTGTTTTCTGTATTTTTTGGTCTTTGTATAATGTATTCGGGTTTTGTTTTCTGTAATTAGTTAAGACTTCAGTTTTATCATGCATATCTTTTATCTTCATTTGATAAAATTCACTGTTTGCAATAGCATAAATTGTTCTAAATAATAAGGATGTTCTCATCACAAGCAGAAAACCCTTGCCGTATTTGGCACAACCTTTTTCAACTTTTGATCCTCAGTGCTGTACAATTTTGTCCTTTTTTTAACTTTCGAATTTTTATATCTAGGAGTCACTGGTAAGTCTTGTGTGGACGAGGCGCGTTTTTGGCGAATTGAATTTTAAACCTGATGGTTTTTGATATCTATTATTGATGTGTTTCTTTGCCTAATACGTTCTCTCATTTATTTGTATTTTGTCCCGTAATTCTATATTGTCATTTTAATGTTATATTTAACATTGCCATTAAAGTGCGAGGTTTGGCGTGCCGCAAGGCCGGGTTCGGCCCACCATTTTTTCTTTGGAAGTGTCCTGTACCGGATCGGGAAGATGGCCATTGTTATATCATAGTTCGTTTCTGTGTGTGTAACATTTTTACGTTGTGTTTCCGTTATTATTAAACATATTAAATAAATCTCTTATTACCGTACACCATACGCTACAAAATTCTAAAATTTTGGTGAATCCTGTTTATCTCTCTAAAAATGATGACTACTTGCCACAAGATACGATCCGTTCTGTTTGTAAATTAAGTGATCGTATTGACATTTTCTGTAATCAACAATATAACAAATGTATTGAAAAGAGTAGGTCCGGTAAGGGCCGATTTTGGCCTCGAATTTCTTTGCTTTTCCATGTATCTTAATCCCGAACAGATTGTTCTCGGGAATAAAATAATGCGGACAAAGTGAGTACTCAACACAATATATAAGTCTCCTGAAACATCTAACGAAAGTTTTTGGGCACTTTTTAAACACTTAAGTGTCTATTTCAATTGATTCGATTAGTTTATGTGAAAGGTTTCAACTAGTTTAATCCTTAAAAACGCTCTGATTCAAGCTTAAATATTAAAAATCTATCAAATATGCAAAAAAAACGTCACTTTTCAGATGGTTTTTGTCAAAAATGAAAGTGGCCGCATCCGTGTTCATCCTCAACCTTTATATATGTTTTGTATTATCATCAAATACAACTTACATTTCAATATTATGAATGAACACGAATGCGGCCACTTTCATTTGAGACGGAAACCGTCTAAAAATTAACCAAAATGCTAAAATTTTGAAGATTTCAGTTTTTTAACATGACTTAATGATGCTAGAACGCGATATTTGTGCATATGATTGCCAAAAACAGCTCATATTTATGTAGCAGAAGCATTTTACTTTCCAAAATATACCTTAAAGATTACATTTTCACAATTTTCTAAAACTGCTATATTTTGGGGCCAAAAAGGGGTCTTACTGAACCTTCTCCTTTGTAAGATTCTACACTATTAGTACATGAATTGATATGTACTTATTCAACACTCCACACATACACAAATCAAAATGCCCTGCAACTACATGTAATAATATCAAAACACGATTCAAAATCACCTGCTAGAATTATGGTTAACATACGAATTAAACTTTCCTCTAACTAATACATATTATTAGGATAGGATTCGAAATGTTCTTTGTTACTAAGATAATATTAATGATCTTAAGGTAATTCTATGCTTTACGGAGTTCATTATTTTTGTGAATTAACTTTCTTGCAATCTTACTCTTTGATATTTGTTTTACAGAATCAGCAACACAAAATGAATCATTAGCTGTGTATCATTATCTATGTCAGAACATTGTTGGAATAGAGAAACATGTAAAAACTCTCAGAATGATGAACAATGTCAGAGACAATTTACAGAGCGACAAGACCTGGACAATAATTACAAGTGGAAGTTTCGGCGAGGGACTACAGATGCGAGGTAGTGATGCCGATGTTATGGAGGTTGTTAAAATGATTGAGGTTTGTGAAGACACACACATTGATTTCAATGCTGATAAAACATATTTTACAATGGAACTAGAAGATACACAGCCAGGTTTCACTAAGTTGCGTCTAGTACACAGTAACGATCGGAGTATTTTATTACACTGTCGTGAAATCGGTAGTGATTTCTACTTTTCAAATGTTTCATTTAAACAAAAATTTTCAAACAACGGTTTTTCCATTGTACATGGGCCTTGTATGTCCGACGAAGATGGATTATATGACATTGCATACTGTTTACATTGTACATCATGGATAACACCAGCAAAACATTGGATAACACGATCAAATAATTCATGGCCGAGTTACGATGTTAAACAAGCTATTGTAAAACACGGTGTTCTATTTGTACCTATAGGTGTTAAAGGATCTACACATGAAGAATTAGAATGGCGAATATCCTTTTCCGTTGGTGAAAAACTACTAATTTATTCACTTTCACATACACAATTATTATGTTATGCACTCCTGAAAGTTCTTTTAAAAGACGTGATAGCTTTAGACATAGATTGTAAAGAATTGCTTTGTTCATATTTTATGAAAACAATATTGTTTTGGATATGTGAGGAATTACCTTTATCAATATGGAAACCTGAAAACTTGATATCTTGTTACATGAGATGTTTCAGGAGACTTATATATTGTGTTGAGTACTCACTTTGTCCGCATTATTTTATTCCCGAGAACAATCTGTTCGGGATTAAGATACATGGAAAAGCAAAGAAATTACTTTTAAATAGGTTGTATTTTCTAAACAGTTATGGCTGGCAATGTATCTTATTGTCGGACCAACTCTCTATAAGGAATGCATTGCCGTCGGATATAAGTAAGGAGACAAGTTATTATTATGCCAAAAGCATTGAAAGATTATTAAACTCATTTGTGCTTGGTGCCGAATCTTTGTGTCCTACGTTTGATTTTCTTTTGGAAAAATGTTTAAACAAGGTCTTGTCAAGTAGGAGTTCAAAAATCAAATACCTGTTCACATACTATTTGTCAAAATTTTGTTGCAAAAGTGAGCGATTTCTGTCATTTGTGGATCTGTCCTGTAATAAATCTACTTACAAACAGTATAATACTTATATAAGTACTCTTTTTCTAAGCACACATCACGATGCTGTATCTGGATGGCTGATGTTAGCTTCGTTTTTTTTACAAAAAAAAACAATATAATACTGCTCTTCACATTATTCAGTATTCACTACTAAAATGTACACCGGAAAAACTTCACCATGCCGTGCAGTATTCGAATATTCATCATGATTTGTTTCATTTACAAGTAATAAGGAATATGCCAATTGTTCGGTTATGGAAGTTTTTTCTATTAAGTTTAGTGTTTATTGAAAACTCTACGTTACAACCAGATGAATTACAAATGGAAGAAGAAAAAATTTATCCTCCAATTGTATATGCTCAATTTCTTCGGTTTTTGTGTCATTATCATTTAAAAAATAGCAGTCATTGTTGGGATTCTCTCAGGGATCTACAGTTGATCATAGAGGAAAATTATTTACTAGCAACTCACAATTTGATAGGTTTATCTTACAACACCCTGGGCTTAGGTTTTCAATTGTTAGGTGATATAGAAGCATCAAGACAGGCTTTCTTGCATTCTATAGAATTGTTTTCCGAACAAAAATATAACAGTGCATTCCAAAAATTTTCATTGTGAAACTGAATGTGATCAAATGTATTTATTTTATTCAAATCAATCACTACACCAACATGCATGCAAATTATTGGTGGTTTTAAATTTGGAGATGATTATTCTGTTGCTTCTACTGCTTCTGATGATGATGGTGATGTTGAATAAGTGTCTTAATAATTAATCAAATTAATATATACGGTCGAAAACAAGTTAAATTATATGAATAATGCAATTATTGTGTTTTTGTGTAATTTTGAAAATTTAAGTTTGTTTATGTAATTTTTGTGTAATCTTGTTGAAATTTACTTCTATACAATTTTAGTATGTCATTGAATGTTGACTTTCTTGTTATGTATCAACCCACATTAAATCACTAAAATCACCACATTATCTTATCAATTTGTAAGACATAAGACCAACATTTAACATTGGAATTATTACCAAATAACTAATCATATGTTTAAGGCAGTGCAAATGTTCTTTAGGGAAAGACTACAACTCATTTACAATTCCCTTTATGGGCTGCCGACTGCCTTTCTTTTAACGTAGTTTTTTTAAATCTTGTCTGAATATATTTAACATTGACAATTACGGATACTGTAAAACTTTTGATTTCAAATTTACTAGTTATTGCTGTAACACCTTGTAAAACAGTGTGTCAAAATCAATGCATCAACCATAATTGGACCCTCATCCAAGTATAATTTGGAAAATGAAGGATGATGGTCCTTCTAGTAATGGAGTCTGAGGCTAAAGGGGATGTAACTATAACATTCATTTCCCGATGTACAACGAGGCTTCTCATTTAAAAGAGGTCCAAATCCTTGACCTATGGGTATGACGTAGCTATACCTAGCTATATATACTGCGGCTATTGCCTGTGCCAATCATGATTCAATGTTTGTTTGTGAAACCAAAACAATTTGGATGGGCAAGCAGTACCCTCCAAACTGGTTTGGTAAATTGTTACATCCTCTTGAGCTTCAGGCTCCATTCCTAGAATGACTTTCATCCTTCATATTCCAAGTTATACTTGGATTAGAGTTCGTTCTACTAACCACACTCCTCGGCTCTTTGATGATGTAACTATAGCATATTCAAAGTGTTGGCTCAAACAAGCGGAGAGCACATCAGAGTTTTCATAATCAGTCAAGAATATACTGGAGATTAAGATAGTAGTCAATCTAACCAATCTTTCTGACTCGATAATACATATAACATAAAATAAAGGTAAAGTACCAATATTATTAGTCCAGGTATAAAAAATTATTAGTTTCAAAAACATTTAAAATACATATACAACAAACTATTTATTTCTCTCAATACATTTTGTAGTCTAAATTTCACTATTTTCAAGTATGATAACTTATTCAAATTCTCTTAACTATTTAAAGAACATAACACTATGCCACATCTTCCTATAAGGTTAAACCAATGGTTGAACTATATGTTATAAATAATGGACTTTTTTCCTGTCGTATAGCACGTTGAAACACACAAAGGAAAAACCAAACGTAGAGGTCCTCCCTGTGCAATCCTGACACACCAAGGTGATAATAACATTAACGGTACCAATTTCCCCGCACCAGATGCGCATTTTGACAATACATGTCTCTTCAGTGATGCTCGTGGCCAAAATATTAAAAACCCAAAGCTTATATAAAAGGTGAAGAGCTATAATCCAAAAGGTCCAAAAAGTATTGTCAAATCTGTGAAAGGAATCAGAGCTTTTCATGATGGAGATACATTCCTTAATTTATAATCATTTCTAACATTTAATTTGTAACAGCAAATTTTCATAACACAAAAACATCCGTATGTTCATGTCCTTACCGAAGTACTGGCTACTGGGCTGTTGATACCAGCGGGGAGTTATACGACAAGAAAAATATTACAGTATGCATTATCTGACTTTTAACGTCAAAAATCACTAAATTTTTTTTTGCAAAGATGTAAGGCAAATTAACACTGTCAATCATATTACAGTGGAATACTCGTTTTTCCCAAGCTTGGTAGGTGTGTCAAAATCTTACCATTCACAGTACTGAACAATATGTACACACTGTTCTGATCTCTTAAACCAATATTATAAAGAAAGATATATATCGACATTACAATAGAGATGACATGATCGCAAATGAAACAAATATTCATCAGAATTCAAATGACAAGGATAAAAGCAGTTAAGATTCATAAGATTCATCATACGAACTTCAATAAGGATGAAAAAACATATCGTATAGTCGGCTCCTTAAAGGTCCCGATAACAAATATGTCAATAAAGCAATTCGAGTGAGAAAATTTATGGGATGATTTATACAGTACTATTGAGAAAAACATATATGGCATGCAGGAACCAACGAGAAATACTGAATTACATGCTCCTTTTTTGGGGCAGGCCCTTGCAATGTAAAGATGTGGTGGGATAAATCATGTTTTACACTTGAACAGGGGTGTTTCAGCATAACAAAAGAAAAAGCAGAAAAACATTACTTGCGAATTGTTTAAGTTGCGACCGTATTAATGATCACTTCGGTTAGGATAATAGGTTTATAGCCATGGTAATAATTAGGGTTACAGTTAGGGAAATGGTTAGAGCTTCTGTCAGGATAAGGGTTGGGAATACCCAAGGTGCCATCAGCCAAGTAGTCAGCACGTCTGTGTAGACTTAAGTTATCGTTGATATGTTAACAAAACTTTGAATTTTTGAAATACTAAAGCTTTTCTACCTCAGGAATAGATTACTTTAGCGGTATTTGGCAAAACTTTTAGGAAAGTTTGGTCTTCAATGCTATTCAACTTCGTACTTAATTTGGCCTTATAAACATGTTTTGATTCGACCGTCACTGATGAGCCTTTTGTAGACGAAATGCGCGTCTGGCGTAAGTATATATTTTTTAATCCTGGTATCTATGATGTGCTATAGTCATGGTTACGTTAGCATTATAGTATGTTAAGGGTTATAGTTATAGTCGGAATACGCGTAAGGTTAGAGTTATATAAAGTGAGAATAATGATTATGGTCTAAGTAAGGACTAGGGTTGTTGTTATAGTCTTCTATTTACGATTATAGTCAGAATGAGTGTTGGGCTTATTTGAAATAAATGGTAGCTTTAAAGCGAGTCGGAGTGTTGAATGATACAGATGACGTATATGTTAATGTTTTTCCTGTCGTATATCACGCTGAAACATATAAAAATGAAATACCAAACGCGGAGGTCCTCCTTGTGAAATTCTGACACTCCAAGTTGTGTAATACGATAAGAATATCCTAACAATATGTATTATCTGACTTATATATCATCAAATAGCAATAATTACTGCAAAGATTTGAGCATTTTTTGTTGTATCATCGTTCATTTTAAAGTGGTATATTGCTTAAGGTTAAACGACCGTATAAATTATAAGTAAAACTAAAAATTCTAAAAAATAAAAGGTTCGCTAGCACTATCCAAATAATTCCAAATTTTTCTATATTGTAACATGAAGCAAGAATAAAACAAGTGATGTCTTTAGTAGTCTGTACACACTGCTGTTTGATTTTTTCAACTAATATCAGCACGATGGATATAATATCATTACTTTTCATATCAAAATAAAGATATGGTATGACCGTCAATAAAATAAATATCCATCAAAGTTCAAATGACGAAGATTTAAGTAATAAAGGTCATCGTACGGGCTTAAAAAAATATTATATTTCCGGCTATAAAATGTCAAGATAACAAATATTTGAATTAATAAATCCAAGCGAGAAAATTCATGCCTAATAATTTACAATATAATCCACAAAACAAATTGTATATGACATACATGACAAAACGAACCACGGTCATACAACATACTATAGTATATTTTACATTTTCCGCCAATAAAGAATATGGCTATATGTTCATCATTTTACTATGACATTTCTGAACAATAGATAATGACAAGCACGTCATTATACAAAAATTAAGTCTTCTGTAAAAGATATTCTTGTTGGAAGATAAAAATGAAGGCCAAAAGATCATAGAGAAAGAGAGAAGAAATAAAGGATACAAATAATTTGCTGATATCTCATCCTTCAGCATGGAGTAAGCAAAGGACTCCCAGGTCGTTCGTTGGAAAAGTGTTTCTTTGATTCTTTCTGAAAACAGAAAAAAAATAATGTTTTTACAATATTACATATTCCTTCAAGTTTGAAGTAAAATGAATTTATGTCTGCGTAGTAATGAACTTTTCTGAAGTATAGTTGACTGTGTTAGCCATCTGTTAATATAAAAAAGAAGATGTGGTATGATTGTCAATGAGACAACTATCCACAAAAGACCAAAATGACGCAGACATTAACAACTATAGGTCACCGTACGGCCTTCAACAATGAGCAAAGCTCATACCGCATAGTCAGTTATAAAAGGCCCCGATAATACAATGTAAAACAATTCAAACGAGAAAACTAACGGCCTTATTTATTTTAAAAAAATGAAAGAAAAATATACTTTAATCTTATAAATCAAAAGTAAGAAACAAATAAAACAACACAAAACATTTAGAATTAGGTTTACCTGTATTGAAAGTTTTCTTAGTAAAGACAGGTCTCAACTTTGCCAAACTGGATGTCTTAAGTTGTTTATTGTTGTTTTTTTTGTAAAATTTAAAAATAAATACCACTCTTTTTCTGAAGTAGCACAAATGTCATCTTTTGGAATAACATGTAATGTCTTAAAACGATGACTTCGTTGTTTTTACGAGCATTAAAGTTTCAACAAAAGATTTGCTGCAAAATACGACCCAAAATGTTCAGTAGCTAGTAGCATTAACATCGATCCAAAACGTTCTGTAGCCAACATTTTGTGTATACACTGCAAACGTGTAAAAGCTGGAAAAAAGTGTTTGAAGTCGACTGTACTGGTATTTACTCAACCATTCTAAATTTTACTCAATATTAATCGACTGTAGTCTGACTTGTACTCTATCTGTTCTTAACCAATTTAGGAATCATACTCGACCCAAGTCTGAATCATATTCAACTAAGTTTGAACCATACTTTTGTTTATGTAATTTATACGTCTTTCACGTTTCTCGTTTTTTATATAGATGAGACCGTTGGTTTTCCCGTTTGAATGGTTTTACACTAGTAAGTTGGGGCCCTTTATAGTTTGTAGTTCGGTGTGAGCCAATGATCCGTGTTAAAGGCCGTTCATTGACCTATAATGGTTTACCTTTTATTTTAAATTGTTATTTGAATGGAGAGTTGTCTCATTGGCACTCACACCAATATCTATGCTTGAAAATAGATGTTATATTATATTTTATGATAAATTGGGCCAGAAAGAAGCATAAGTTTGTATCACCTGTCAGAATGTTTAGTTTATTCGTGAGATATTATAAGTATATAAATATTTTTTTTACGCAATTTGAAGACTTTGCAAACCTATTTTTTAATTGTTTAATTTTTTTTTACAGAATCAGCAACACAAAAGGCATCAATTGCTTTGTATCATTATCTATGTCAAAATATTGTTGGATCAGAACAACACGTAAAAACATTCAGAATGATGAACAATGTCTGTGACATTGTACAGAGCAACAATAAATGTACATTTATTACAAGTGGAAGTTTCGGAGAAGGTTTACAAATGCAAGGTAGTGACTTAGATGTAATGGTGGTTAAGAAAGAGATTGAGGTCTGTGAAAGCACACGGATTTATTACAATGCTGATAAAATACATTTTATAATGGTACTGGAAGATACACAGCCAGGTTTTTCTAAGTTACATCTAGTGTACAGTATTGACCCGGGTATTTTAAGAGACTGTGTTGATATCGGTGGAGATTTTTACTTTTCAAATCTTTTATTTAAACAAATTTTTTCAAAAAATATGTTATCGGCTATTCATGGGCCATGTGTATCAGATGAAAGGGGATTATATGACTTTGCAAACTGTTTACATAGCAAATTATTGATAACACCATCAAAACAATAGATAACAAGATCAAATAACTCATGGTCGAAATACGAAGTAAAACAGACTATTGTGAAACACGGGGTTCTCTTTGTACCTGTAGGTGTGAAAGGATCTACACAAGAGGATTTAAAATGGCGCATATCATTTTCCGTTGGTGAAAAACTACTTATCTATTCATTTACACATACACAACTACTATGTTATGCACTTATGAAAATACTGCTAAAAGACGTTATAGTTTCAGACGCAGGTTGTAAAGATTTGCTTTGTTCATATTTCATAAAAAACAGTTTTGTTTTGGTTATGCGAAGAAGTGCCTTCATCAGAATGGAGACATGAAAACTTAATATCTTGTTTCATGAGATGTTTCAGGAGGCTTATATATTGTGTTGAACACACAGTTTGTCCACATTATTTCATTCCTGAGTACAATCTTTTCGGGAATAAGATACAAGGACAAGCACAGAAAACACTTTTAAATAAGTTGCATATACTAAACAGTTATGGTTGGCATTGTATCTAATTCTTCGACCAAATTCCGAATTTGAATGCAGTTGCATATTCATATGCCAGTAGTGTTAAAAGATTATTAAACTCATTTATTTTTATTCGCAAAACCTTGAGTTCTACTAGTGATCTTCTATCGAAAAAAGTTATATACAAGTTATTGTCAAGTAAGAGTTCAGAAATCAAATACCTGTCCACATATTATTTGTCAAAATTTAGTTGCAGAAGTGAGCGCTTTCTGTCGTTGGAGGATATTTCATGTAATAAATATATTTATAAAAAGTATAATACTAATATAATTGCTCTTCTTCTAAACACAAATCACGACGCCGTATCTGGATGGCTGATGTTAGCCTCGTTTTTCTATAGAAGAAAACAATACATCAAAGCTCTTCACATTATCCAGTGTTCTCTATTGAAATGTACGTCGGAAAAATTCCATCAGTTCATGCAATTTTCAGATATTCATTATGAACTATTACATTTACACGTTATCAGGAATATGCCAATTGTTCGGTTATGGAAGTTTTTTCTATTAAGTTTAGTGTTCATTGAAGGCTCTAATTTACAACCAGATGAATTACAAAAGGAAGTAAAACACATTATTCCTCCAATAGTATATGCCTACTTTCTTCGTTTTTTTGTGTCATTATCATTTAAAAAAAATAGCCAGAAATGTAGGGATTCTCTCAGGGACTTACAATTGACTATAGAGGACAAATATTTAATAGCAACTCGTCATGAATTGATAGGTTTATCTTACAACATACTTGGTATAGGTTTTCAATTGTTAGGTGACATACAAGCAGCGAGACAAGCTTTCATGCATTCTATAGAATTGTTTACCGATCAAAGACGTAACAGAGCGTTCCAAAAATTGTCATCAATAAGCTAAAGGTGTTTTTTTTGTGATATAATAATGAAAATATGTCTTTTACTATTACGTGTTATTTTTTACATAAGCAGTTCTTTTTCAAAAACTTATGTATACTTCGTTATTTACATGATTTATCAGCTTTGATTGGTGTTTAATATAAATATTATTGTTCACTGCGTGATATATTTTGTAAAAAAATATTTCCATTCTCCATTAAAACTGTACACCTTAACAAAAAATTATTTTCATTTACATGTCTATATTATTCATATACGTTTTTCTCTAAAACACATAAACTGTACAGATATAGATACATTTACATTAGCTGAGGTAACAAATGTTATTACATAGTATGTTCATTGGTGTCTTTTGATTTAGTTAAACTATTACAATTCATATTTTATAGTGAGTCTTTGTATGTTGTAATGTTACAGATAAGGATAAAGGTTGATACCTTTTAATAAGTTAAAAACCACAGCATTTGTTTGCACATGTCCTAAGTCAGGAATCTGATGTTCAGTAGTTGTCGTTTGTTTATATGGTTGATAAGCATCTGACCTGCGACCGTAGGGTACTAGTATTTGGATGTAACCTGACATATAATATTAAAGGAGCTGTGGCCATCAAAGATCTTTAAATCTGATTAGTTTGGTATGGTAGAGTTTGTTTTAAAGTTTCAAGTGACCAATTTGTCAATGTGATCTTTTGAATAACGCGGCTGCTCTATTGGTAACTCAGTTATTTTATTTAGTTTTTCGTCCTTTAAATTTGTATTTATGCCATTTGATATCTTACCTGGACCATGTGGTATTTGGTAGTCTACAAATGTACCTGAGTACAACATGAACCTGATAAAAACGAATTCAAGTAAATGTTATTTACTATAGGTTAACATTCCTTAGCCGTCACTATACTAAAGAGTAACAACTGTTGGTTATAATGATAATGCAGAATCCTTGTGAAGATAGAGCACAAATGTCAGGTAGGATGTTTGTGAATCTTTTTTTGCAAAACCTCAGTTTGAAATTTACCTGAGGATATTATTCGCAGCCTTGTGATCCGGAACAAACACAAATTCCTTGCCGAACTCTTTAAGTTAGATATGGCTGTTTAGCATGTTTATGTAATGCTGGTTTAATTTTTGTAATTGTTAATTTGAAAAAAATCGAACTGAAACTTTTTTATAGTAGAAAATGGTGGATTAAACCTGGTTTTATAGCGCTAAACCTCTCAGTTTAAAAACAGGTTCATATACAAACAAGAGTAAAGACTGAAAATTTTAAAAGTTACCAGGTAGGTCAAAGCGTAAGTATCGTTTCTTGATTAAACCCAGACTAATAAAAATCGACATAATTATAGTAGAAAGTTATTTTATGATGATGATATTCTGTCTATATATGATTTTTGTTGGTTTAAATGGATCATTATCATGGAGATGGAACTCAAAAAATTATAAAGATGCCTGTACGAGCTACCAGAATTATATTAGATGCACCAATGCTGACACATCGTGTTAATTAATCCGAAGAGCTACTTTGGTTAATTTTCAAATTTAGGATTTCTAATCATAAATTTGAAAATATTCACATATAGGTCCTCGATACTTTGGAATAAACTACGCCAATGAAACAAAACTATGTTCACATCTTTGATGAATAAAAATATATAGGCAACCTAACTGTACATAATTGTAACAACTGTATCATTCCTTTTAAATGTGTGTGTATATTGTGAACGAGTTTGCTTCCTTGATCTATATTCTACGGACAATTGATTATAGTGACAGATGTATAAAAGCAATAATGAGCATCCAGTACACTGCTCTAAATTTCTTAACCCTTTTAAAAAAGTTAAATATAAAACCAATCTTACAAATGTTGCAAATAGGAAATGTGCAATAATCGCCAATGAAACCAAGAGTTTACATGAATTTTAAGGCAATTATTATAGCTCTTAGTACTTACTGCTTTTAAAATTGTAAAACTATCCTACCATACAAACGACTATCAAATGCCCTGATAAGAAAACGTGAACCAATCAAACGGACACATATTCGGTATTATTGATACAATACAATTTTAGAAAATCATAGTAGACAGATGTAACCTGTATATAGCTATGGGACCACCGAATAACAGGATTTTTTTTTGTGAAAGTCGCATACGTGTAAATCGGTACAACCATTGTGATTTTGTTTCAATTTTCTAATTGTTTGTGATTGATGAATTCTGACGAATGCATGTTTGTGAAAACGACATTAGAAATAACAATATCGAAAGTGTTGCATCAAACCTTTTAGAAATAAGAAAATATTCTACGATGATAAATGTTCGTAAATTCCTATAAAAGGAAAGTGAAAATAAGTACAATAATTTCGTTTTAAAGTGTGAAATTTAAAAAAAATATTATTGAAATTTTATTATTGCTTTACATACAAATGTAGTCAAGTGTTAAGTGTGGAATTGATTTCAAAATCATTGTTTAAATAACATCATAAAAGAAGTGAAGGTATTAAATGTCTTACATATCATTAACTTTCACATTGTTACAGTGAAGGTGTTTTATAACCTTTTTTGGAATATGGATTTTCAAAGAACTATAAATAAGAACGAAAATATATAATAGAGAAATCCCCGTTACAAGGTTAATAAAGTTAGTGTTAACAAGCCAAAATGGCTTGGAATTAAGCATTTTGTCATTTCATTCAATTGGTTTATATTCAAAACTCCGTTTCTTTACAACAAACTGTAGCTTAAGGTACAATATACAGTTAAAAATTATACATTTACCATCAGGCTGAAAAATTTTCCATCATCTTTTCCCTTTCTTATAAATTGTACAAGTGATGTGCATTTTTATGAAATTACTACCTTCCAAAGTTTTGTTTTCTAAAAGTTAAAATTTCTATCTGGTGTATTCATGTCACCAGTTTGTTTTAAATAGGTGGGATACATTGCAAAAACAATGTCACATATTAGCCCAAAATTGGGTCACAAGTCGAATTTTAATCTCTTTTAGTAATACCTTACAAAATAATTGCAATTATGTTCACTAGTATTTCGTAATCTAGTTTTCTCTTAATAAAAACAGGTTTCAATTTTGCGAAAATGGACGTTTTAAGATATATTTTTTTCTTGTTCTACATGTATATCAAAAGAAAGGCCATTCTTTGGTACTGAAGTGATCTCATCTTACGGAACATTATCGGCTTCAAAATTACAAAATTGACACGATGTCGGTGCTAATTGTTCGAGCCTTACAGTTTCTTTTAAACTCTTACTACAAAAACAGATCTAAAAAATGATACCACTAATAACATCAACACACGATCCAAACTGTTCTCTAACCAAACCTTGTTGTGTATACTACAAAGCAGTAAAAGCTGGAAAAATCAATAATTGGCAGTATTTGTACTCAACTGCATTTGTTTCTAACTCGACCATTATAATTGGTCTGCATTTCATCAATATATAACTAGACTGTAGCGTGAACCTGTACTCGACGACCTGTTCTAAACCATTTAAAAAAAATCCTAATCATACTCAATACAAATCTGAACGATACTCTACCCCATCGTATTCGACTAAGTCTGCACCATTAATCACCAAGTCTGGACCATACTAGATCGAGGATTTTCAATTTTCTATCAACTGTTAATCTATCTGACGTAGTTTTTCGTATATAGAATTTGTTCCCCTTGCCTAGAAATTCGACAAACCTGTACTATATCAGGACGTAAATTGTCAATGTAATATAAGTGGTTTTATGGAACTCGAAAAAACGTCGTGTCGAACTCCTTTTCAATATAAGATTTGCATTTACCTTTATATGATATGCACGTGTTATTCTATGTTGTACGATGATGATGTTGTTCTGTCTACAACATCATATGATTCCAAACTTCTTTTTATGATGTGCATTCGGAGTTGTTTTGGTCAATAAACAGCGATTACGAATATAACGATTACTGTCTACGTCATAACTGATTCTAATATTCTTCAACGGAATTACTATAAATCTGGCTTAAATCTATAGTTATCGTTTGGAAAATGGTTGAACTTAAAATAGGGATAAAAATTGGAACGTTAGTACCAGGTTTTAAAGAAAACTCACATGTTATACAATTGTTGGAAAATATAATGTTTACCTTAAATCGATGGGTCTATGATAATCAACATACGGTAATTGTTATTGAATCATGGTTCCTTAACCGTGTATTGAACACCAGATAATAGTCTGGACTTATTCTTAATGAAATGCCAGAATACTGGTTCTGATATGTATTTCAAGCCTCGTATCAGCTTTCGAAAGGACAACTTATAGAAAAACAAAAAAAAATAAAGAAAAGTCAAATTTTCAAAATGTTTAGTAAGATTAAGACGCTTTTAAACAAATAAAGATGAAATAATTTCCTTCTGCGGCGAACATACAATAAAATTGTTTTAATAGTTTCGAAGTAGTCGAAATTTTATAGCTAACTCATTAATTCATCTAAATCTGTATCGGAAAATTTTGAAAACGTTGCTTTTAGTCGAGCATCCGACTTTTGTCGCAGAAAGACGGCGGTGGCGGATACGGCGGCGGTGGCTGTGGTTGTAGCGTTAGCTTACTTCTTAAAATCGGTATATTTTGGAAGGTGGAAGAACTGGATGCTAAATACTTTGTATATGGATGCCTCATGTTACGAAGTTTCCGTCAGTCTCATGTCCAATGTCCTTAATCTCATTTTCATGGTTCAGTGACTACTTGAAAAAAGTTGAGATTTTTTATAATGCTAAATTATAAGTTATAGGATAACTATATTTGGTATGTGCGTACCTTGCAAGGTCCTAATGACTGTCAGACAGTTTTCACTTGACCTCGGCCTCATTTCATGGATCAGTAAATAAGGTTAAGTTTTGTGGCTAAGTTAATTTTGGGGACAATTTTCGTGGTTGGGTTCAAATGCTATTAAAAAGTGCAAAGACGTGTATTAAAACAAATGGCTACGTCTCAAAATATTTTTCAATTTCTAGATCAGCCAGGCAGGGGTGTCCTATAGCCCCCTTTTTATATATATTACAGGCAGAGCCCTTGGCCTGTGCAATAAGGGCAGAAAAGGAAATTCAAGGCATTATATTGCCTGGGGAAGAAAATGGGGAGCGAATAAAAACCAAATTAAATATTTTTGCAGACGACACGCAATTATTTAATAAAAATGAAAGTTCTGTAAAAAATCTTTTGAAATATTAGACAAATATGAAAAGGCATCGGGTTCTAAAATTAATTACGAAAAGACTAAGGGAATAAATATTGGCGCAAATAAACGCAGACGACCTACTTTTAAAAAGATAAGCTGGACAACAGATAACATAAAAACACTTAGGTATTCACCATGGTTATAACATTGACAATGACAAAATTTGGAAATCAATATTAGAAAAAGTACAAAATTGTGTACACGTCTGGAAAAGTCGAAAATTGACTTACTCTGGAAAAGTCCTTATTATTAAAAAATTAATTATATCAGTGTGTGGATATGAGTTAGAAATAAGAGGTATACCCGAAAAATACAAAAAAGAATTGAATAAGATAATATGGAATTTTATTTGGGATGGGAAAGTGAATCAAGTAGACCGGAAGGTTTGTTGTTTAGATGTCAAAAAGGGGGGCAATGAGATGGTAAATTTAGATAGTTGGATAGAAAGTAAATATATCAAATCTTTATATTCGATATTACATAAGCCATTATCTAGGAATGCAATAGGTAAATTTTGGTTAAAAAAATGTGATAAGAAATTGGAGGATGAACTTTTTCTGTGTAAATGTTCTGACCTTTCAGGTCTTGAGATAAAAAACCTACCACATTATTACAAAAGCGCTTTACAATCGTGATCAAAATTGACAAAGATCACACAGGGTATATTTAACGAAATGGAAGTAAAGAAACAGCGATTATTTGGAAACTCAAATATTTTATTTCAGGGCAAATCTTTATTTTATTCTTCCTTTTCAAAAAGTCAGATCAAAACTATTGGTGATATATGGGACGATAATACCAAGGATTTTAGATCGTGCAATGAAATATATAGACAATTAATAGATAAACGTAATTGTATTTCGGAATATTCACGAATTAAAATTTCCATACCACAAACATTCATGCAGATTTTAAAAAATAACGATGATCAACATGCTTTAAAAAGCAACAAAATAAAAATGTCTGAAAACCTTGAATTTTTAAATCCAGACAATAAAATTATTAAAATCAAGGATTTGACATTAAAATATGTTCAATTAAACATTAACATAACTGAGACCCCTAAGTGTCAAACAAAATGGGAAAATTTGTATAGCGAGTATATAAATTGGGAAAAAATTTGGCTAAATCTAAGTAAAATGAATATTAATTGAAAAGTTAAAGAATTTCAATGGAAATGTATACCCAGGATTATACATACAGAAAACAGACTGAAAATAATGCACATGTCAAATGGAAAATGTCACTTATGTGATGAAATTAATAATATTGAAACTCTTGAGCATTTATTTTATCAATGTATCAATGTTAAACCATTGATAGAAACGGTTGTTAGAAATTTACAACTTTGTAACCTTATAAGCGACGAGGTTCTCGTTGAAAAAGATATTTTATTAGGAACTTGTACAGATAATTCGAATAATTCCATTGTTAATGCAATAATACTTTATTTCAAATGGGCTATTTGCAAAATACGTAATAAATGCAAATTCGATAAAATTAAACTGAATATACAGTCTATACAGGCTTTGCTAAAACTGCACATGAAAAACGAATTAAAATTTCTTCTGCTACGCTCGGATATAAAGTATATATGCAAAACGAAAATTAAACTCTTTATCGAAAAAATTTAGGAAGATGTTGTTATGATATTGTAATTATTGTATTAATTATGTTGGCCTAATTTGTGTTGTATGGCCTGATAGTTGTTTACAGAATAATCTTAGAACTGTGCAGTTTAGAAATCAGTTGAACAATTACAGAATGATTGGAACTTTCCGGAATGATTCTAATAAACGATGCGTTATATAAACTTGTACATTTTACTAGAAACTTCCATTGTAACTTTCTATGATGTTCCAGTATAGATTGTTCTAGAATTTTCCTGGACAATTATATATATACAGACACTAAAGTTTAACACTCACTCTTGGATTTGGACTTAGACATCGATAGACATTAATATTCATAGCATTTGGACTGTCATTTTTATTCTGCAAACAACATAATACTTGATTGTGACCGTAATATTCAGATTGGATTCCGAAAGATATCCGGATACAGATAAAGATAAAAGATTGGACTCATATTTTGACAGTTAAGTTGACAGTAATATTTGTGTAATACTTCTTTCTTGTAAACTTTTGTATAATAAATATTGTTAAATTTTAGTATTGATTTGTGTCTTTTGTTGGCTACAATTTAAAGGTAATTTCTGGCCGTAACAATGTACTTAGTTCTACTGCTCTAAACGAAAGGTGTGTTCGATTCCATATATACTTATCTTATTGTATCTTGTGTATAAAGTAGTGAACAATATGTTATTATAACAGAAAGAAAATATTTTGTATTGGAATTATTATTTAAATCTATGTCTGTGCATATTAGTTACATTAGTAAATTACCACATATATTATGCTTCGTAATACATTTGTACTCACCACATGTGCTTTATCCTTTTTTTATAATCCATAAATATATATTAAAGAATACTTTCAAATTCTGTTCAATCACATCAAAGTTCTCCAAGTCAAACTATAAATTATTTTCGCAATCAAATTTTAAAGTATTTCCAGTTTAAATCAATTGCAACACATGTTTGTTCAGTGAACTGGATATACGATAGTGATTTTATACAGTGATCTTATCAGGTGTGAAAATCAATTGTATTGGTTATTTAAATATAGTTATGTATGTAAAACTATTGTATAAACTCATTTGATATTTTCCCTGATCAAGTGAGGCTGTTAAAATACAGGGCCCCTAAGCTTAAGTATGCGACCTGGGCTACTTAGGTATTTATATATCAGGAAATGATTGAATAAAATATTTGTTATCGTTAAAAAAAAAGTTCATATCTCAGATACTATAAGCAATAGGTCTTGTGTATTGGGTGTATGGAAGTACTGTGAGGCCCAACTTGCAGGTGTCATCTGACCTGACCTCATTTACATGGTCTAGTGGTTATAGTTAAGTTTTTGTGTTTTGGTCTGTTTTTCTCATACTGTATACATTAGGTCTACTATTTTCGGTGTGTGATATGATTGTAAAGTGTAGATGTCAAGCCGGCAGGTGTCATCTTACCTTGACTTTATTTTCATGGTTCATTGGTCAATGTTTACTTTTCTTGGTTAATGTCAAGTTTATGTAAAAAAGCTTTACATTTAGGACTATCAACATAATATCTATGATGAGCAAAGAAGGCGAGACATTTCAGCGTGTGTACTCTTGTGGTGAAAATGGGCTATTTTATTTTTTCTATTAAAAGAACACTGCAAGCTGATACGAGATTTGAACTCACTGCTAGATCATAAACAGTACTGCCATTCCAAAATATAAAAAAAATGCAAAATACCTTCTAGGAGATCAAATTTTTGAACTCCAGGTGCTCAATAGATTATTGAGGACACCTAATTTTAAAAACTTTTACCATATGCTCATTTTTGCCGACCCATCGAAGAATATTTGCAAATCATATTTTGACACTTTTTGAACAATTGTTAAGCATGTGATTTTTCCGTAAAATGCGAACAACGTGCCAATGTTTATTTTTTTTAAAACCTCATCTGTTTTTCAAACATTAGCTACATATTTGATAATTGTGATAGTAATGTTATTTTTTAAACATACCACAAATGCAAGCACATCATATGAAGACGTTTTGACATCATATAATGGAGTAATAGTTAAACCCATATCAGATTGTGAAAAAAAAAATCAACACTCAAATTGATATGGAAAAGAAACCTAAATATTTGGCAACTCAAAACGTATGGGATACAATATCAAGCTCAGTCAAAGATTTTATAAAAGCTGCAACAAAAGTATGCATGTTAACTTGAACATACATGCTTCAAACCTAAAAG
The DNA here is from genome assembly GCA_019925275.1 of Mytilus edulis. Lineage (NCBI taxonomy): Eukaryota > Metazoa > Mollusca > Bivalvia > Mytilida > Mytilidae > Mytilus > Mytilus edulis. The sequence goes on along the minus strand of CM034361.1, from coordinate 124,040,423 downwards.
AAAAATTCAACCAAGCTGAGATAGATCCTACCTGTCCAATATGTAAACTTGAAGATCTTCAACACCTTCTAACAAGCTACCCAGCGTATAGACATATTTGAAAATATCACTTTCAACAGATAAAAATATATGTTGTTAGCAAAATTGGAATAAGGGTATGGACAATCAATTTCAATAACAAAATGGTTTATCACGGAACTATATTGATAGACTTCAAAGTTTTGTTGAAAGGTCGGCCCGGGCATTCTCCCAGTTGACAAAATGATACTAAGAACAATAGAAATGAAATCAAGGGACTACTGTCACCTAATCAACATGAACAGAATGAACATTACCAATTCATGTCTAGTGCGTGGATTAAAATCTTAAAAGTAGTACTCCATATGAACATTATTAGACCAATCAAAATAAGACTACTAAAACATCCAAGTCATGATTTCAGATTTTATAAATGTCATCTTATAAGAACATTTACCTTGATAATTATGATTCCCGCGCTAACGAGCATGCTAATTATATTATCTCTTGGCATTTTAATATAAGGCTAAATAAATAATATTACTAAACATCCAAATTATTATGGTGGAGGATACTGTTCATTCATATTTTACGGAGGATTTATTGTGTTTTAATGTACAGATACTGTAATAATTTATTAAACAGGGGAAAATAACGAAAGAAGAAGAAGTAACCGAACCATATAAAAAAATGTAAAAAGCACAACATTTAATGACAAACTCACATCATACAAAGGTGTTTCCACATAATGTATGAGACAATTTACATCATACAAGGATATTTGCACATCATATTTTAGTATATTTGCACATTACATAGTTATCAAAGGTATCAGGTTTATGATATAATACGCCACACGCGCATTTCGCCTACATAAGACTCATTAGTGACTCTTCAAATAAGGCTAAGGCAATATATAATTGTATTTGCACATCATAAAAGGATATATTCTCATCATATAAAAGTGTTTACACATTGTATTATGTAAGTTCGCATCATATTATCGTAAATGAACATATTAATGAAACAGGAAATATCAAGATAGTTTTTGCGTTCCATACAATTTAATATCAACGCACATTTTTCAGATCAGAGAATGCAGTAAATAATGTATTTGCTTAATATAACAAAAATTTAACCAACACTCGAGATATGACAAAACTTAAGCTGTGGTCGCACCTTGCCGGATAGCACAAACAGGCCCCTATTGGATGAAAACTAAAGTTGACCGTTGCATGACAGAATTGTTATCCGTTGGGAGTCCGTTGATATACTGACTATATTTAAATGCATAACTGACACAAATCGGATTTGTAACGCACGAGAAACGGAAAACTACCGGACATACCGGATGTCGAACGTATTTCCAATGGACGAGTACCGCATAAAACGGACACTTAACGGAAGTGTACCGGATAAAACGGATGAAAAACATATACGGAAAATTTAAAGGCGACAATAATAATACATGGTAATCGCATAAATGTTCAATATATTTCTTTGTAACTGGTTTAGGTTTGTTCTTCAAAATGCCACCAAATAGCAGTGTCTGGCCTGAATAAGAGCTGCTTGATAGTGAAGACATGCCCTTACTCTAAGACCGATTATAAATAATTAGAATTCATGAACCTCAAAAAATCTGACAAAACCAATAATTTCAATCTACTACTGGACGTTCAACGGACACATTGTCCGTTAGACGTCCGTTCAAAGTTTTGAACATTGTCAAAATTATCCACCGGACAGAACGGACGTCGACGGATAAAACGTACGCTAAACGGACAGGAAACCGATATTGACGGACGACTATCTGATAAGAACGGACGTCTAACGGACATGAACGGATTGTAAAAACAATATTCGTTAGACATCTGTTTGAGGTATCCGTTAAGGTGTGACCGAGGCTTTAAAGCATAAGTTTGAATCACTAGTAATACACCAACTATTTCTCATCAAAATGTATCGTTATTTTGAGTGAAATGATTATCACTTATAATAATTAATATTTAGTCAATTTCAAAGACTTTGCAAACACATCAATTTAATTATTTTCACAGAATCAGCAACACAAAAGGCATCAATAGCTTCATATGATTATCTATGTCAGAACATTGTTGGAACATAGGAGCATGTAAACACATTTAGATTGATTAATACTGTCAGAGATAATTTACAGAGCAACAACACATGCACATTAATTACCAGTGGAAGTTTCGGAGAGGAACTACAGATGCGTGGTAGTGATTTAGATATAATGGTGGTATGGAAACAGATTAAAGTCTGTGAAGGCCCACATTTTGATTTCAATGCTGATAAAATATATTTTACAATTGAACTTGAAGATACACAGCCAGGTTTTAATTAGTTACGTCTAGTGCACAGTAATTATCGGGGTATTCTAAAAGTCTGTATTAAAATCGGATGTGATTTCTTCTTTTCAAATCTTTCCTATAAACAAAGATTTTCAGGTGACATATTTTCGAATGTACATGGGCCATGTGTGTCCGATGTAAAAAGTATTTTATGATATTGCTGGCTGTTTTCATTGTAGATTATTGATTTTAGTATTGCTTGGCCGAGTTACGATGCCAAAGATGTTATTATAAAACACGGAGTACTCTTCGTACCTGTTTGTGTGAAAGGATCTTCACAAGAAGAATAAGAATGGCGAATATCATTTTCCGTTGTTGAAAAACTACTAATTTATTTATTTACACGTACATAATTATTATGTTATGCACTAATGCAAATTCTTCTTAAAGATATTTTAGCTTCAGATGTAGATTGTAAAAATTGCTTTGTTCATATTTTATGAAAAAATTTTGTTTTGGATATGTGAAGAACTACCTTCATCAATATGGAAACCTGAAAATTTGATATCTTGTTATATGAGATGCTTCAGGAGGCTTATATATTGTGTTGAGTATAAAGTTTGTCCGCATTATTTCATTCCTGAGAATAATCTATTTGGTAATAATATACGTGGACCAGCACAGAAAAGAATTTAAAACAAGTTGTATTTTCTACACAGTTATGGTTGGCAATGGATCTTATTTTCGGACCAAATCTCGCAGTTGGAGGTATTGACATTTGATTTAAGCAAAAGATATTCACATGCCAAGATTATTAAAGTCACAAATGTTTTTTTGCGATTGTTTGCGTTCTGTTGGTGATTTTCTTTTGGAAAAAGTGATATAAAAGCTCTTGTTAGTTAAGAGCTCAAAAATCAAATACCTGTACACATATTATCTGTCAAAATTGTGTTGCAAAAATGAGCGATTACTGCCATTTGAGGATACATCCTGTAAAAAAACTAATTATAAAGAGTATAATACCTATATTTGTACTCTTCTTCGTAACACAGGTCACGACTCGGTATTTGGATGGCTGGTGTTAGCCTCGTTTTTCTACAGAAGAAAACAATATATCAAAGCTCTTCACATTATCCAGTGCTCTCTACTGAAATATATACCGGAAAAAACTGTATCTGTCCATGCAGTTTTCAGGTAATTAGTATGAAGTATTTGATTTACAGGTATTTAGAAAAATTACTATTTTTCAGTGATGGAAATTTTTACTATTAGATTTAGTGATCTTCGATAATTCTATGTTACAACCTGAAGAATTCAAATGGAATTACAAGAAATGATCCCTCCAATAGTATATTCTCTTTTTCTTAGTTGTTTTAATGTCATTATCAATTAAAAAATAGCAGGCGATGTTGTGATTCTCTGAGGGATCTACAGTTGACTATAATGGAAAACTATTTCATAGCTAAACCTTTGAAAGGTCAAGCCTACTACATCCTGGGTATAAGTTTTCAATTGTTAGGCGACATTAACGCAGCGAGACAAGCTTTCATGCATTCTATAAAATTGTTTCCCGATCAAAAAGATAACAGACCATTCCGAAAATTTACATGTCATTGAGTGATAGACAAATGGAATTGATATTGTGTGAGTGTCATGAAGGGTGAATGTTGATCCGATAGAATGTGGAGCAGGATCTGCTCAATTATTTAGGGCAACAGAGATCAGAACCGGTATTCATTTGGGGTTTGTGTTGCTCTGCCTATAGGGTGGTGTGGTTTGTGTCTTGTTGTTTGAATTTCCACCGGTTTTGTTTCAACAAACAAGTTTGAATATCCTTTTTGTATCTTTTGCCTTTCTTATGATGATTATTTTGTTGATTTATTACAATTAACTGTTTCGTTGATGTTCAAATTGTATTTTTGATTTTAGAACTACTATTTAACTCTGAAGGGAGTGAAAGGCTATGTTGTGTTGTTTTCTTTTCGTATCATGAAAGCATAAACTTCAGAGTTACAAAGCCAAACAATCTAAAAGCATGATGCATACATATTCATATTTTTGATCCAAAACTGATGTAGCTGAGCGGTTGGTTTTGTAAGGTTTTGTGAACTTAAAAGAAAAAAACCAAAGGATATAGTATAAAAATCAGAACATCATACAAAAACACACTAAATGCAAAGGAACTTGCCTGTTTTTGTCTCGCCTTTGACAAAAAGAGTGCTAGACATAGGGATTATGTGACAACCATTTGTATTAAGTTTATTTTCTCATATTTCAGAAGATTAAATACATGGACGCTTGATACGATGATGACTGCTGTACCAATATTTTGACTGTCTTATTTATTATGTCTGTTTAGTTCATGCATCATTGTAAATATAATGGAATTTGACGAGACTGTTGTACAAAGTGAGAGGTTTAGCGCTATAAAACCATAATTAATCCACATTTTTTTACATTATATTTGAAAATGCCTGTACCAAGTCAGGAATATGACAATTCTTCTCCATACGTTTTTTATTTGTTTTGTCATTTGAATTTGAATTTGCCATCTGATTAGGGTCTTTCTGATTTGATTTTTCTCTGAGTTCAGTATTTTTGTGGTTTAACTTTTTGATACCTTTCATGTTAAAAAAAGTAAAGTCAAATACTCACTTATGAGAAAACGGATAATTATTATCAGAATATAGGCTCTTTACAACGTCTTCAAGTCTGCCAGGTACTGTTTATCAGCACTCAGCCTCAGTTTGTGTATCAGTTATCAAGGCTAAAATTACACAATCAATTTCATATCTAAGATACCTGTATCAATAGGTCATCTGTATTTAGTATTTAGAATGATTGTAAGGTTCATTGGACAATCTTTAACTTCGAAATATTTATCGATACTTACAATTAATGTTTCCTTATTTTAAAATAGGTGTTTTTGGTACACTTCTAAGGCCCTTATATAATTTAATTATTGGGTACACCTATCGTTATTCTAGTATCTAGACGTGTCAGCATAAACATCTATTTTTCATACTGATGGTATAATTTTAGACTTATATGTATAATTTAGTACAATATATCAGCCTGTGCTCTTTATGCGACAGTCTATCACTTTGTTACAGTTTGTCTTATGTAATTTGTCCTTCAAGTGAGACAGTCTGTCATTATCAGATTTTGTGGACTAGTACAGTCTGTCTTACAAGTGGGCCAGTAGGTCACTATCAAATCTGCTTATACCGTTCCATCATATCAAACCTGTACGTTTTTGTATCGATATAATGTTTTCTTACAAAATTAATGCTCGTACTCACAAAATAACCAAACCACGTAAACTTGTTGGTTTACTGATGTTTTTGTTTTTATAAAACAATGACCGCCCTTTGACAGTACATTGACAGCCTTGGGTGGTATTGTTCATCCGCTTATATAACCTTGGTCGAATTCATTATTTTGTTGACAAGGTGTTTCATTAATATTCCCCTTACTGAACAAAGAAATCCTTCGCATTATTTATTATAACCTTCCACCAGCCACTGTCCCTACTATCACACGTCTAAATCTACATTGTATATTCTTTCGAATCATATCTGCCATCTGATTAGGGTCTTAAAGAAAATACCGTTTGTTAGTACACATGACCCGTGTTTACCAGACGTTTTTAATACAATTAAATCAACCCTTCCGATCCTACACGAAAGTGAAACTATGAAAAAAATGATACCGGAAGGAAGCTTAATCTACAGCCGAAGACAACCTAAAAACTTAAAGAAACACTTAAACAGAGCTCGGTTCGAACCGAAGGTTAGTGACTTTGAAATAAAGTCTTGCGGAGATTCAAGATGCGATGTTTGCGGTCAAGATACAAAATATTTAGAAACGGGTAAAATGAAATCATTTAAAGATGGCAAAAAATTTCATGTGAACGCCAATATGACTTGTAAGACAACAAATCTTATTTACTGCGTCACATGTCCTGGTTGTAACGAAAATTATATTGGACAGACCGGGAATAGCCTCTGTGAACGGGTGCGAGTTCACAAAGAACAAATAAAACACCCACAATACAGAAATTCGCCAATAAGTGCATATCTTGACACTTGTGGTAAAAAGCATTTTCAAATAATGCCTATTTTCAAATGTAGACGGGATGAAGCATATAGAAAAGAGATGGAACGTTATTTCATAACAACGTTCCGATCGAAATTAAATCCAGAGAATTTTTAATAACGAACAATGACGGAACGTCATAAACCTCCTAAACGACGTCGCCTATAGCGACACTACATCAGTTATCCCGAAGAGTCCCAATGGAAGGATGAAATCGATAGAATAGAACTGTTAACTTTTTACTTTTTTCACTATTTTATTTAATGAATATATATATATATATACTTGCTACAAAACATTTTTCTTATTTCTTACCATTTGACCATCAAACACTGCACTATCTTCAATCTTTTTTTATAAGTTAATCCTTCTTTCTTCCGTTGTTTTTCTTTATCCTCAAATTTAAATTTATTCCTTGTAGACTTTTTTTCTTATATGATTCATTTTGTTTACTCCAATCATAATTATTCCTACAATTATCATACTTTTATTTTTTGAATGTTTGGAACTGTTTACCAAAAAACAAGAATATTTTTACAATATATATTTGGTTAAGTATTCATTTTCATTCTTATTTAAACCATGTCAGCAGTCCAAGATATGAATCTACAATTAAATTGTGTTACCGACAGAAATAATAGATCATATTGTCCAAAAAATAAATCATGAATATGTAAAAAAAAAAAAAAAAGAAACAAGAAAACATTTCGATTGACGATTTATTTAGAAACGACCATGGAACTTCTACGTTTGACTGAGCATTTGATACTTTTGAGTTGCTTGCTTGTAATTTCCAATGATTTGGCCTATTCATTAGATATAGGAAGATGAGGTATGGATGCAAATGAGACAACTCACCCTCAAAGTCACAATTTGAAAAAAAAAACCAACATCACGAAACCTTGGCTAATACCAAACAGCAAGATATAAAAGGACCACAGATATTACTAGTGTAAAAACATTGAAACAAAAAAACAAACTGTCTAATATATATAAAACTACTCTGTTTTTGTTATTGTTGTAATATAAAGTATAATGGTGAATCTAAACAATCAAACCATAAATTCACTGTTTAGGTAGATACCAGACACACTGATTAACAGCAACACATTTTTCAGCATACCTGTGTCTTGTTGAAATTCAAAATAATGATACATTTTAGATGCACGATCAACACCAAAGAAATAGACACATAATCATGATATAAAATCATATTAAATAGTCAACGCAAAATTTAAATCAAGAAGTTGTAGCATAAAAGGTTGAACATGTTCACCCAATACTTTCCCATAATAAGTTCATATTACGTGTTGTTCTGTGGATTTTTGTCCTGCAAAGGTGATTGGCAATCGATATTGTTTTACTTCTATCATCTATTTTGATAACCAAATGTTTTTCATTAAGTTCTATGATATTTTTTTTTTTTTGGGGTGGGGTATGTGTAATGGGGGATGCTTAGCAATGACATTTAAATTACACTTTGCTGAATTGTAGTGTTTATTTGGTTCAGAAGAGACCGCACGCAACATTGATTTACTGACAATTTATTAAAGATAACAAAACAAAGACCATAATCTGGCTCATTGTGCTCCTTTTAAATTGTCATGTATGCTATCAGGTAACCAAGAATGACGAAAGAGACATTAACTACATTTTGTAGAAGAGAGAAAATGACCGAAACGACCTTTATATTGCCTTAAACACCCAAAAAAAAGGCAGACGTTTCTGGGTTCCTGATGATTAAGCTTGAAGGATTTAGGCATTTTGCTAGTAGTTCGCACATCATGTTCATGCTCTTGAGTATTCACGAGTAAAAATCCGTAGTGTTTATTGGACATTTATGAGTAAATTACCTCTTTTTACCTATTGTGTCTGTTTGTTTTGTTCACGCATCGTTGACAATATAATGGAATTTTATGCGACTGTCATACAAGTGAGAGGTTTAGCTAGCTATAAAACCAGGTTCTATCCACCATTTTCTACATAAGAAAATGCCTGTACCAAGTCAGGAATATGACAGTTGTTATTCATTCGTTTGATGGGTTTGAACTTTGGAGTTCAGTATTTTTGTGATTTTACTTTTAGGAATGTTCTCGTCAATGTGTTTGTATTGACTTTCATTTTTTTGTGGTTTGTTTTGTATTTGCGACTTTTGTATTTCTTTTGTTCTTATAACGTGACTCTGTACTTTAAAAGATCCCGTCAATATGATATTGTTCTATTATATGTCATTATGATATATTTCTATTAAGAATTACAATATACGTTGAACCACAAACGTCAAAATCATTCAATCGCGTAGTGGAATTAACTATTTTTGGATTCTTATAAATTCTATATATAACTTTTGGACTAGTTTAAATCTCGGTCTATTTCTTAAATTTATTCTGACATACTTTTGATTTTTTAACCCTGTATGCTAACATTCCCATGAAAATTTTAAAATTGTTTGTACGCACATCGAACGACAAATTTATGTGACGTATAAAATTTTCTGACGTCAGACACTCAAATCAATAAATGTGTTCGTAGATAGTAGATGTTTTTGTGTTCTGTTAAATTGTTCATTTTAAAATTGTTAAACGATGATGACTGATGTACCCATATTTTGACTATTTTATTTATTGTGTCTGTTTATTTAACGCATTAATGTAAAAATATCGGAAATTGATGCGACTGTCATTAAAGTGAGAGGGTTAGCGCTATAGAACCAGGTTTAATCCACCATTTTCTACATTTGAAAATGCCTGTACCAAGTCAGGAATATGACAGTTCTTGTCCATTCGTTTTTGATGCGTTTTGTTATTTGATTTTGCCATGTGATTATGGACTTTCCCAATTGATCTTCCTCTAAGTTCAGTATTTTTGTGATTTTACTTTTTTCTAGAAGTAAAAACAGTATATACTGTCGAATTAAACATGTATTCCCCGAGGTTTATGGGTCTTAGAAGATTTGTTCACCCTTCGAACAGAGATATTTCCCGCGGGTCGATAACCGGGAAATATGAATTTTCCTCAGTGAACATTTTTTAAATCCAAACCACAAGACAAATACATATCTGGTCTTTAAATAAACGATAACACAGATGAATTTGGTATTTCTCATGCATTTCTACCTCAAATAAAAATTAATGTATTGTATAACCGAACTTTGTGTCATTGCTGGTATATTTTTGTATTTAAATAAAAATGATTGAAACTAAAAAAATATCAAAGCAAACATTTGAGATAGGAAAACACTTTATATCCATTTTAAGCTCTCAGAAAATGTAACATTATCATTAAACATTGCACTTGTCCACTAGTTCCCACATTCCATTTGCAGCGGTTTGACAATTTGGTCCTAGAAGTTTATACCGGGATGTAATGCTGGCTGCTGCAAGGAAATCATTCACAGTATAGCCGCAGGGTGTAATATGTTTTGATTTACTGAAATACCAGCTGTGAAAAGGAACAACATATTATCAATATAAGAGATATGTATACAATACAACTTAAAACAAGAAAACTTGAAGTATATGTATAATAAATTTAGAATTGCTCTCTGAGAATTTGTAAGTTGAAAAAATGTGTCAAGGTTCGTTAAGTAGTAGAGAATTGATAAGAAGTAGTGGATTCGTAAACGATAATCAACGAGCGACTTTAGTTACTTTAAGGGATTTATACAATTCCTTGATTCTATAGTGTTTATATTTTTTCTCAGATAACAAAAAAACAGAAATACAGTTTATTGACGTGTATTGACAGTTATACGCTATTAGAGTGTTATTTAATATTAACTTATATCAGTACTCGTGGTCAAGTGATATCATGCAGACTTCACTGACGAAAATACGCGCGAGTTCGAACCTTTCATATGTCACTCGTCTTTGAGAGGATAACATATCGTAAGTTAAAAGTTATGATATAAGTTATCTTAAGTTATCTTACGTTTATATAGTAGTCAGTGGATTCTTAATAAATAATCTACTGTTAGAACTATAGACTGACGTCAGAGAAATGGGTTAATGATTGAACATATTTAAACGTTTCAACACTTTAATCATATAATCATGATAGATTAAAAACATATGTTTCTATACATCAGGTTTTATACTCATAGATTAATAACTATGCCTCTTCACTATAGAACATTCATGATCTACTTAACTTTTCTTGAATCAAAGCTTTTTTTGTGACCATAACAAATTCAAATGACATACATGCATTTATTCTATAAAGAACTGTATAATGTGATAACTCAATATTGCTTACAATGGTCCCATGTACGTGGCATCTGTTATTACAGTATCATAAGTGTCACCATAGTCACTGCCTTTGTGTATCAGCCAATAATTATGATCATTTATGTATATGTCGACACTCACTGTAACCCCTGCATGGTATAAATGATAATCGTGACGCTTTTTCCTTCTTCCAATCAATGAACCCGACGTTATATTTATACCCACTGGTCTACAAATAATGAATATTATATAAAATGCGTTTGAGAAACTATTCATCCTGTAACATCTATTTAAACATAGTATTGATGATTTTTTCTCTCGTTTTTTTTTACTGACGTCAAATCGTAGCCAAGAGAGCATTTGGCATTTAAAAGCACATACACAAAGCCTCTGATTAGTTTTTCTCCTATTGATTAAAACTTAATATAAGTTGTAATGTGAATACCAGATCACGGACATCTGATGATAAATTTTATAAACGGAGTATAAAGACACATTTAACTTTCAACGCGAATATGTTATACATTTGTAATTTTATCAAGTGTCGACTTTTTATAGGACATCTCAAAACTAACACCATGTTTATCTGAAAGACATGTTTTGTTTAAGTTGATAGCTTCTATCAAACTGGGATTCTATCTGAGCCATTAACTTTTGTTTCCATTGACAGAATTCTTAAGGATAGATGTTAAAGTATTTATAAATGGACAGTACGATAAGTGGTGCTCTGTTTGAACAAATTGTTATTATTTCTTATCTAATCTGTTTGAACAAATTGTTCTCATTGATCAATAATGATACGTGTTTATTTTCTACAATGTTCAATCATTATACCTGCAAAAGATACCAGAGGGACAGTCAAACTCAAAGACCGATAATAGCCGCCTGACAACGCCAGCGTTTAAGTGATTGTCAATGTGCAGGACCAAATAGAAAAAAAAGTATTTGTTCAGAAGGAATCTTATAAAACGTTCCTAGTTGTTAGTTTTAATCCGACGTGTAACGAAGGTTGTTCTATTTTTCAGCTTATCTGACCAGCCTGTCGGTGTAAGGTAAATTATAGATTACCAAAAATTAATAACAGTCTCAGGTCAGTAATTCTATGACTTGAACTTAAAGACAGACAAGTATAAATATGAATTATGAATGCAAGCTCAGAGCACAATGGAAGAGTAGTCTTAAGAAAAATTACAGGTGTTAGATACTGAAACTTGTGGTTTTGCGAAATATTTCGATATCGGTGAATTAAACCGGGTTGTTACCTTGTTAATTTATACTTACAGACAATATAGCTGAATAAATGCTGTATGTTGTTTAGTAACGATTATATTTAACTGAGTTATTCAACCTTGTCCTTGGCCTCATTAAATGTTAAAATTTTTATATGTTAAATGTTTCTTTTTTATCCGGGCCCCTATATACAGGACATTTCATACGTTTTACATAGATTAAGTGTAGACAATTCTCTCATGATTTGTGCTTGCCGATGCTGAAATTCGGAATGTAAACTTGAGCTGCCAAAATGTATTTCCGTCTTACAGACTGTTTGCTTATAAACTTATTCAGGTCAGAACAAGATATTTTAGAAGAATTTTCATTAATTTACACTCTTATTCTAATTGATTTAAATATTGAATATTCTGTGTATACTACTAGTCTTGGACTTGTTAGTCAGATTTGAAAACGCTGCATGTACTTTTGTATTTCCTTAAAACTACCACCATCAGTAGATCGTGCTTTGAACATATCGTCCGTCTGTCTATTACACACTGGTTCTTCTCAATTTAAAAAGATTTAAAGACACTGATAAATATATATGACATCTAAGATTTTGCTTTCTTTTAACCCGAATATTTCAGTCGTTATATTCCGCTCATCTACGATTACTACAATGATAGCTGAATGCTGAATTAACTTCTCTGTAACCTTTGTACTTGCATCGTTTTATGAGAATAAACTATCTATCTATCATAGATAATGGCAAATCTTCAATCGATCCTCCGGAATTATTAAGAGATTTTTTCGATCTCAAAAAAATTTAGCTGATTTCTGATTGGTCACCTCTTCGACAGGGCAGCACTCAAATTCAAAATTCACGAAGGGTTATTAGCGTTTTAGAAATTCAGGCCTTCGCAAATATGAGAGGTATTCATCTCTAAGAAAAGATATAAAAAAGTGACCAATACTTTTTACCACGTACTGTATATACAGGATAATATTAAGGGTCCGTAGACAGCACCCAACCTCGTTTCAATACACGCGTTACTTCAAAAGACCAGGTTTCAAAACATTGAAATGTATAGCTGGTTTGACAGCCATTTTTAGAGATCTAACAGCATTAGCTTATAGATTGATTTTCACATACAAAGTCTGAGCATTTATTTTGACCAGGTGAGGTAAGTAACGGTTAAATTCAGAGAGCAAACTTAATCTTGTTATCAATGTAAATCAACCACATTTTAAAACATTTGGTTAAAGATCTATTAGTTTTAATTTCATATCGTTATTTCATTTCTTGAAACATGTTTCCTAATTGAGGCGAAATACAACAGATATCCAACAACTCAATTCAACAATAATTGATGTTTGAAATAAACAACTAACTTGTCAAACACAGATTAAGCAATACAAACATCGTAATCTCAAGCTACTGCGTAAGCATATGCGATGTCATATATAAAAAAGTATGAAATTACGTGACAGTTTTGTTTTTCATCCCGTTGTTTCTTATTAGTATCGTTTTTTATTTCTCATTGTTTCCAGTATTTTATTAATTTTGTTATCACAAAGTTTCCTTGAGTGCACAGACCTATGTTTGTATGATTGCATTCATTTCAGAGTCTGACTATGTATTTGAGCAAGTACTACTATTTATTTCCATTCTTATTATTATCCTGTCATATATGCCACATTATTATTGCATCTTGTTTGGAGAACAGCACTGAGAAAACGCAAATACTTATTAAGGTATATTAAGAATGTATATAACCAATTCAAATACAAACAAAATGTTTAAAGAAGAATATTGATGTTAAACATCTGAGAGGACAAACCAGGCCAACATTACGATAGCCAATCGAATAAGAAAAGACCATACCTTATTCAATAATAACATAAATAACTAACCTTATGTAATACTCTGCAAATGTTACCCTTGCATTATAAAGTTTCGTGAGGCATGCTTGATCTGAACAATCCACACTGAAAACCAAGTCTTTGAAAGCTACCAAACAACACATCAGAAACACATATTTCAGCATATCCTTTTCGTTATTGCCTATACAAGACAACTCGATCTGCTAATAGAAAAAGATATACAATTTTTATCAACATAACATAGTTACCACTGTGACCGTAAATCAACTGAACTTTTAAGTCTGATTTTCCCAAAATAGCCAAGGACATTGATAAGATATAATGTACCGAGAAAATACTTCTAAACTGGTGGAAGCACGTGTATACTTAATACCTATATGACTTAATCTTGAATGAATGTGTTAGCAAAAAATCAGTCATACAGATTAAGGGACAACCAAGGAATACTGTTTTCAATCTTCCCTTAAACATAATTTAGGACCTTAAAATTTGAAAATTTCATTAAAAATGAGCATGCCTTTTTTGTCACTATATCTACAGATATTTAAATAAAAAAAATTTTGTGTGGGATTTCTCAAATTTTCATAAATCCTTATGATTGTGTGCTGTAAAGAAAAAAGAAAGGGGAGTAGAAAACAATAATAGAAATAAGCTCAATTACGAAAATTTTTAAAATAACATTATTTCTAATTGTACTTTTACATGTTTTAACTGTCCGATTTCAGATTTACATTGATCGGTGTTTGTGGACTTGCCGACACAATATGTTAGGTAGTTCTGTAAACTAATGTGGAACGAAATTCGGTATTCTGTTTTAGATAATGCATATTTTAAGGGTTTTCTTGTCGAAAAACCTTAAAATATGCATTATCTGACTTATATACCGTCTAAAAATATTAATTTTATAAAGTTTTGTAAAATTTAGTATCCTATTTTACCGACAACACTAAAGTGGGATATTCCTTTCTAATGCGTTCAGGTTTTAAATACGCCCTGCGGCTCATTTAGAATGTGAAATAAAACTCACTAAATAATTTAGATATAAACCTTTTAAAAATTATTATCCATCCATATATCACAAGAAAATACTAACTGCATGAAGTAAGACACAAATGTATTGTTACCATCCGATAACGGTGTATGAAAAATACAAGTCACATTGTAATTGTAAGTAATTTATTGTACAACATACAAATGTGGCTTATGGAAAAGGGGGGGGGGGGGTATGTTGTTTTTTTTATCTATTTGTTATGTTATTTCTATCGCGGAAAATTGGTTATTTTTTTAACAATTTTATTTGAATCGAATAAGATTGTCTTTTGAATAGCAATACATTTTATTAAAAGATAATCTGGATATAATCATATACCTTCCGCACCCGACCCTTTTCTGAGTTACGTTAATGTTATTCAATAGAATATAAGATTATCTTATTAGTTTGATTCATTTGATAGAGTAAAAGGTATACGTTAATTGTAAAAAGTTAAGAACTGACACGAAGACGAATATAAATACATGTAGGTCACAGTATGATTTCCTATTCAGTGTGTATCGTTCTGAACATGCATGAAATAATTGCCACTGGACGTTAAGCAAGCAACCAAAAATCAGTCAACCTTTTCAGTTTGACTCAATAAGATTTTCAAAATCTTACACACGAGTATGTTAAATCTGGATTTATTTTATGAAAGTCTACATTAAAATTCATCTGACATCTATGATAATCAATATTTTCTGGGTATCTACATGAAGTTCAACGGAGAGGAATTAACACAGGATCCCAGATACTTGTATGTTAATCGTTCCATCGCGTCTTTGTGAAAAATAACAGGATAACGGTACATCATATTACAGATTCTTGAAAAGTTTAATTAAAACCAATGAGATTTCATTGACTATTGTTAAAAGTTTCTTATATGCGGCATAAAAACGAAAATTTATGTGCATGATAAATTTTTCTTCAATATATTTGATTGTATACCTCATCTGTTCCGAACATCAAATCAGCAGCACAAAACGAATAAAACAACAAAACGTCCGTCTAATGTTTTGTAATCAAACATTAAATATTTATATTGAAATTTTCTGTACTATAACAAATGTATTGAAAATGTTTAGAACCTACAGTATTAATACATGAATTGAGGTGCACTTACCCAACACTACACACACACACACACACGAATCAAAATGGCCTGTTACTATGTGTAAAAATATCAAAACACGATTCAAAATTACCTGCTAGAATTACGGTTAACATACGAATCGAAATGTCCTCTAGCTAATACATATCATTAACATATGATTCGAAATGTTCTGTAATCACCCATGTAAAAACCGTAAACACTCTTTTTAGCATTGGATGCAGTCATAGATATTTTTGTTTAATACAATATCCTTAAAAACTGGACCAAAAACTCGGTGTATAACATAACTAATACATAATTTAAGGTAATATCTTTAAAATTAATTATGTGATAAGACAAATAAAATTAAGTTTGTGTCTCTACTCATATTATTTATATGCAACGGTTCTAGCTTTTTGCCAACTTGAAGTTAAAATATATAGGCAATTTTGTGTCGTTTGCAATCCTTCTTCATTATATTTTTGACGTCGTAATAACGTCGCCATGGGATCGTAGTGCAGTCTCTCCGAATAGAATCACGCTTTTGCTACGCTCCTGCTACGAAGGTACAGCGAACTTTGCGATCTTACTACGACCTTAGTGCGCTCTCACTACGCTTCTACTACGACCTGATTTCGCCAAGACCGCACCACGATTGATTTGAACATGTTCAAAGTAGGCCACGCTTATCACGATCTTGACGACCTCACCACGACCGTGATATGACCTTACTGCGATCTACACGATCGTACTAAGATCGTCAAAATTTGCATTTTTTTTCACAGATCGTAGTGCGATCGTTGCCTAATTTGACTGCGGTAGTAACTGTTCTTGCTTAAACTCGACCATTCTAATTACCGTAGTCTGCACTTCACCCGACATATCTCTTATACTATGTACTCTGAACATGTTCTTAACCATTTAAAAACACTTGAATCATACTCTACCAAAGTCTGAATCATATTCGAATCAGTCTGAATCATACTTCACCAAGTCTGAACCATACCAATTCTAAGTCTTTACAATCTCCGACAAATTCTTTATCTATCTATCGTATTTTTTTTTCTATTTAAATTCTTATTTTGAGAAACACATGTTTCCCTTGGTTCGAATTCGGTCATCATGTACTATATAAGTAAATAGGAAGACAATGTTTTAACTGTCTTATTATGTACATTTTTATTAAACGATGTTCATTTACCTTTATATCTTGTACTTGTCATTATATGTTTTGCACAAATGATGAAGTTCGGTTTATTCCATTATATGATGGCAAAACGTCATTTAGGATGTGATTTCGTCGTTGTTATGGTCAATCATTATGATTTACATTATAACATTATAACAATTACTGTCTAAGTCATGACTGATCACTTGTTATACAGATATTGAAAAATTGTCAACATATGAATTGCAGTTTATGTTTAATCGATTAGACTATTAAAATCAACATACAGTCTAAGTTATCAAATTATGGGTCACAGACTGTTTGTGCTGAGCACCTAGTAAGGTTTAAATATTTGATTTACCAGGTGATATTCTGCATTTCTTCTTCTTTTTTCTTTTTAATGGACGTTTACTGTTTCTGTTATAGGAGCAGTGAATTTGCCGCTTAAACTTTACTTATTTCCTTTGGCAATTAAATTGCAGTTTCTCTTAAAATCATTTAATATCAATAGTTATACAATATTTACCCATTCAGAAGTATATTGGTATGGATGATTGATTGATTAATCATATGTGGTGTTTAACGCCACCGTGAGCACTATCATGTTATTTCAAAATAGTTAGTTTATATTGGCAGAGGAGGCCTAAGTACCTGGAGAGAACCGCCAAATTTCGAGTTTACCTGCCTTCATGATTCTAGCTCACAATCTACGTGTTGACAGGCTGGTGATACAATTGTTTAACCACTTAGACCGCCCTAACTCGAAGGGACCCAGATATGCATAAAAGGTTGATTGTATCATATCTTTAAGAGCAGTAGAAAATTTTTGCAACTAGCTCTTGTATAAATTGATCTAAATATATATCGGAAATGATAAAAAAAAAACGTTGAACTTTTTTAAGTTGCACTGTCCCATTATTTCAGTACAAAAGCAAATCGGGAGCTGAGTCAAGACTGAAGCTGCTAGATCAGAAACAGTAATGCTATTCCAAAATATGAAGAAAATACTTTGATTGTATGTTCATAACTGAAGACCCATCTAAACTTAGCTCATCATATATTGTCAATTTGTAAACAATATTATAACATGTGATTTTTCTTTAAAGAACGTGCCAATTTTTATCTCTTTTGAAATCCCAACCATTTTCCGAAGCTACATATTTGATTGTTCTAATCGTGATGATGTTAATGCAGTAATGAAAGCACATAATACAAGGACGTCTTAACATCATATAAGGAATTAACCGAACTACATTAAATAATGATATAAGTACAAAAAATATAACAACTCAACATCATCATAAAAGGACGTTTTGAATCATATAATGAAGTAACCGAACCAGTTCATGTAATGTTACGAACACATAATAAACAAAACCAACCACATCATACAAAGGTGTGTCTACATAATGTATGGGAAAATGTACATCATATAAGGATATTTGCTCATCATAATTAAGTATATATGCACATTATATAGTTATCAAAAGTACCAGGATTATTATTTAATACGCCACACTCGCGTATCGTCTACATAAGACTCATCAGTGACGCTAAGATTAAAATAGATATTAAGCCAAACAAGTACAAAGTTGAAGCGTAATGAGGACCAACAATCCAAAAGTTGTTCCATGAACGGCTTTGGTAGTATATAATGAGACCTCCACATCATAAAAGGATATATTCACATCATATAAAGGTGTTTGCACATCGTAAAATGAAAATGCACATCATATTATTATAAATACACATATTAATGAAACAAGACATATAACTTATTCAATTTATGAGTTGACTGTCGCTCTGGTATCTTTCGTTACATTGTTATACCTCAACTATTTTAATCAAAATGTATTTTGTTTAATGAAATGATTAATATTTAATCAATTTTTAGGCAATTTATAAGACTTTAGATTCAAATTCATTGAATTATTTTTACAGAATCAGCAACACAAAAAGCATCAATTGCTTTGTATCATTATCTATGTCAGAACATTGTTGGGACAGAGGATCAGGTCAAAACTCTCAGATTAATAAACAATGTCACAGACAATTTACAGAGCAACACAAATTGCACATTGATTACCAGTGGAAGTTTTGAACAGGGTCTACAGATGCGATGTAGGGATTTTGATATAATGGCAGTATGGAATCAGATTGAGATCTGTGAAGACACACCCATTTATTTAAATGCTGATAACATACATTTTATTATGGAAATGGGAGCTACTAAGTTACGTCTAGTGCACAACAGTTACTGGAATATTTTAAAAGATTGTAATGAAATTGGTGGGGATTTTTACTTTTCAAATGTTTCAGTTAAACAAACATTTTCAACCGACATTGTTTCGACTATACATGGGCCATGTAAGTCCGATGACGATGGAATATTTGACATTGCAACCTGTGTACATAGTAAGTTATGGATAAAACCAGCAACAAAATGGATAACACGATCAAATAATTCATGGCCGAGATACGATGTAAAAGAAGCTATTTTGAAACACGGGGTTCTCTTTGTACCTGTAGATGTGAAAGGATCTACACAAGAAGAATTAGAATGGCGAATATCATTTTCCGTTGGTGAAAAACTACTTATTTATTCATTTACACATACACAACTACTATGTTATGCACTTTTGAAAATTGTTCTAAAAGACGTAATAGCTTTATACATATATTGTAAATAATTGCTTTGTTCATATTTCATGAAAACAATTTTGTTTTGGATATGTGAAGAATTACTTTCATCATAATGGAAACCTAAAAACTTAATATCTTGTTACATGAAATGTTTAATGGGGACTTATATATTGTGTTGAATACGCATTTTGTCCACATTACTTTATTCCAAAGAATAATCTGTTTGAGAATAAGATCCGAGGAAAAGCACAGAAATTACTTTTAAGAAGGTATTAAATTCTAAACAGTTATGGTTGGCAATGCATCTTATTTTCGGAACAACTCTCGAATTTTAATGCAATGTCGGAAGGATGCAAGGAGACATGTCATTCATATGCCAATAATGCAGAAAGATTACTAAACTCAAACATGGCTACAATTGACACTTTGACTACTATTTTCACTTTCTTTTCGAAAAATTGATATACAAGGTACTGTCCAGAAGAGTTAAAAAATAAAATACCTGTACAAATATCATTTGTCAAAATTTTGTTGCAGAAGTGAGAAATTTCTGACATTGGAAGATGTGTCCAGTAATAAATCTATTTATAAGGAGTAAAATACTTACATAGGTTATCTTCTTGTTACCACATGCTATGAAGCTACATGAGGATGGTTCATGTTAGCTTCGTTTTTCTACAAAAGAAAACAATACAATGCAACTCTTCACATTGTTCAATATTTACTACTTAAATGTACACAGGAAAAACTTTATCAATGCATGCAGTTTTCAGATTTTCATTATGAGTTATTCAACTGACATGTATTTAAGAATATGCCTATTGTTCAGTTATTGAAAGTTTTACTAATAGGTTTTGTGTTAATCGGAAATTCTAATCTACAACCGGATGAATTACAAGTGGGAAAACAAAATGCTTTGCCTCCAATAGTATATGGTCATTTTCTTTCTTTTTTGTGTCATTATCATTTAAAAAATAGCCGGCAATGTTGGGAATCTCTCAGGGATCTACAGTTGACTATTTAATGGTAACTTGCAATTTGAAAGGTTTATCTCACAACATCCTAGGTAAAAGTTTTCTATTGTTAGGTGACATAGAAGCAGCGAGACTAGGTTTTCTGCATTTCATAAAATTATTTCCAAATCAAAGAAATAATACAGCATTCCAAAAACTGTCATTAATAAGCTGAATGTGATTATTTTTATGTTGATTAATGTGTAGATACGTATATTACTATTATGCTTCTTTTATTAAGTGTATATTTGATTAAATGCATTTAACATCCATTTTTTTTCTAATTAATTCATCCTTAATAACTGTCAGTCTTTATGTTTGTAAATTAAAGAAAAATTAATGTGTGGGAACCCATTGAGTGACTCCGCTGTATCACACCGGTTGAACGTTTAAATCACGTGTATTTTACACACACAATATTCTCGCGTGATAATCACGTTTTAATCTGCTCATGTGGTATTCACGTTGAAATATAACGTTATTTTCACATGTCATGTACATTTCTTAACGTGACATTTACGTGTAAATGGCGGGTTAATTTCACATGTACATCTAAAACGTGATTTTAACGTGTAAATATTGTGGTAATTTCAAATTTAGAATTTTTTTCAAACATTTTAACGTGTAAAAGAATGACGAAAGATACCAGAGGGACAGTCAAACTCATAAATCGAAAATAAACTGACAACGCCATGGCTAAAAATGAAAAAAGACAAACAGACAAACAATAGTGCACATGACACAACATAGAAAACCAAATAATAACCAATACGAACTCCATCAAAAACTAGGGGTGATCGCAGCACTATTAACCCGAATTTAACTTGATCGGACAAAAACGCATTAACGCTGTTTAAATGAGAGTAATCGTCATTTGATAAAAATTGACAAAAATTAAAAATCATTTTTAATTTATTTCAATGCATATCAAATCATTTTAATGCCAGTCAAATAGATTCGCTTGCAGTCGTTCAATTTAAATCAAGTTGATGGTAAGTTACGTTAAATAAATAGGCCACGCCCCCGTTAAACTATTTCAAACTAGTATTAATTCGTTTTAAACCGTGTTGAGACCCGAGCTTTTAACAGGTAAATCACTCAAGCAAAACAACATCGATGTATCTTACGTTTATTTGTTTCAAACTTTATCGACTTATATATATAAATGCGTGTATTCTTATTAAAGTCACAATCTTCAATCACAATTTAAACAAATGAATGATCAATACACGTAACATATAAGGAATTTAAAGAAAAACATTAAAATATTGATGCACGGTTTAAAAAATGCAAAACTTGTGAATCTGTTAAAAATGAAATAGTTAGATGTTTAACATATTTTTAATTTGCCCAAATGCAGTAGATCTTTATCTCACATATTCGTTTCAAAACTTGCTGAGTGATATGAAAACTCGTGACATGTAACTAACGTATGGTCCATTGCAATGACTTACGAAACTTTATGTATTCCTGTATATTTCCGTTTCTTTTTTTCTGTCTTACTATAGTGTACTCGTAAATTAAATATAGACACGGAAAGTAAAGTAACTTATACAAATTATTTATTTTTAACATACATTGTAGTTTAAATCGATGTTTCTTTTATTTTCGGCCAACAACAAATATTCCTTAGTTGTATATTGATATATGGAGTAGCTTGTAATAAAAAACAATTTTGCGTTAAATAATAAAATTAATGAAGATAATGCTGACATTTGTTAAATTTTAAAAAAAACAGTTAAGTCTTGCTCAAAATTGTAAATGAAGAAACAGCTCAAAAAACTTTTAAAACTGTGTCAAATTGTAATACCGGTCACTGACCCGAAACGGGCGTTAGTTGTGGAAAAGCAGCAAAATACGAAAATTGTGAATTGTGGTTCCGATTCTGTAAAGGGATTATTGTGCTGTCATTCACCGTGACGTACAAAAAGTCTTGTTATAAATGAACATGTATTTTGTTTATATGAGATAAATTTTAGTCTGCGATAACGATGGGTAGGTTGATTTAAGTTTAACGACCTTGACTTGCTCTAAGGCGGCATTCTCTTACGTCTAATGCATTTAAATAAAAAAAAACGTATATTTACGTTTAGGGCATTTAATATAAGCTTAAGTCTACCTACCAAATTAAAATCAACATCAACATTATTAAAAAAAATACAAGAATAGAAAATGAACAATTATGCATTGTCGCTCTGATATAATTTTTATTTACTATATTTTAGCGGTAATTTCTAAATAAAAATTTATTGTCGTAGAAATAAAATATTTCATCTAGGTGCTTTCGTTGAAGTTCGCGTTACATATCAAAATGAATTTCATTGGTCGGAACAATTGCAAACTTTCAATCCAGGTGTTCTCATCGAGGTCCGCGTTTATGTTTCAATTCAATACACAATATTTCATCTAGGTGCTTTCGTTGAAGTTCGCGTTGCAAAGTAAAATGAATTTCATTGGTCGGAACGTTTGCAAACTTTCTATCCAGGTGTTCTCATCGAGGTCCGCGTTAGTGTTTCAATTGAATACACAATACGGTAAAAAAAAATATAATTTAGAGGAATAGCACTTTTACGATTCTTCCAACACAACAAATGTATCTATCTTTTTCGCCAATGCTAGTTATTACTATTTATATTAGAACAAGGATTTGTATACTATGCAATTTATTGAAACAGTAACATTAATATACTATTGTATTCGCACCCTTTCATTTAAGGTAATTAAATCCAAATAACTAAATAAAGTTAATTGTATATTTAATTATATAAACTAAAAGAATTGTTTCGATATCTTTATAATCAATCAATGAATTTATAATGCATACGAAACTTTAATGAATAATTATCGTTTGTAGTTTTTCAAAATAAATATTATATCCGATAAAAATGGGAAAATAAATCTATTGGATAAAAGCTGCCGATTTTTCTACGAGACAAAGTTTATCCTTATTGGAGTCAAATTTGTAATATGGATTCATAAAGGACAAAACATATCCTCAGTAACGGAACAAAGCAGAAAAACACCAGGGTAAAATAAGATCCGTCATTCTTTTAGAATAGTTCTCGACGGTTAACTTATAATTATATAATGCAGCTACTCTATGGGATTGCGACGTCAAAGACGTTAAATCTGCCACTGAAAATGTACAAAATGATTTCTTAAAACTGCCGAATAATGTTTTGGAGGCAGACAACGCATTTGAAAAAGTAGATATATATGCAGCAAAGATTGCACTTTGATTCAAATGATATGTATGTGCATGAAATAAAAATTTCCATCATATTTAATTTAGGTTATATACGATTACGAAAGCGTGTTGAACGCGACGTTCGGTAGAGACGGCCGTTTTTTTAGCAGCACTAGTTAGCATATTTCGTCTGTTCTCGCACCAAACCAATCCATTTTAAATACACCAGAGATTAGGCCAACTAAAATTAATTAGAAGATTTTCATCCAAATTTTTGAAAAAAATAGGGCGTGTGGGAGGATTTTTTTTTTCTTTTATTTCTTATGAAACCCTCTTGTGACGTTTTTTTTTCATATATCATGTATATGCAAGTGTAATAATAAGCTTATATCATGAATATACATGTATAAGGAATCGTACATGATTTTTCAAATCTCACATTAAAATCTCTAATTGGCAACCCGTTGGCAGATCCAGGGGGAGGGGGTCAGGGGTTAGGATTTTCAGAGGCGGATTTAGTGGGGGACAATCAATGCATTTGAATTGGGACATATAGTTGGAACCGCCCCCTTTTAAAATGGCTTGATCCGCCACTGCAACCACTGTTCAACATGTAACTGCTGCTTTAAAAACTTTGTGTTAGTAAACAGCAAAAACATGGAGAAATGCTTTCTTCAGTTGGACTACCTCCACCAAATTTAATGGTCTTTCTAAGCGATGTTTTCTGTCTCCATGAAATGAAACAAATATGCATGATGGTATGACACTAAACCCCTAACGGGAAGGGTTGTGCCTGATGTTCATATGATGAAATCATAATCTTTCAGTCAGTTTAATTGAAGTCTGGAGCTGGCATGTCAGTTAACTGCTAGTAGTCTGTTGCTATTTATGTATTATTGTCATTTTGTTTATTTTCTTTGGTTACATCATCTGACATCAGACTCAGACGTCTCTTGAACTGAATTTTAATGTGCGTATTGTTATGCGTTTACTTTTCTACATTGGCTAGAGGTATAGGGGGAGGGTTGAGATCTCACAAACATGTTTAACCACGCCGCATTTTTGCGCCTGTCCCAAGTCTGGAGCCTCTTGCCTTTGTTAGTCTTGTAGTGTATTATTTTAATTTTAGTTTCTTAAGTACAATTTGGAAATTACTGTATGACGTTCATTATCACTGAACTAGTATATATTTGTTTAGGGCCAGCTGAAGGACTAAGTACAATTTGGAAATTACTGTATGACGTTCATTATCACTTAACTAGTATATATTTATTTAGGGGCCAGCTGAAGGACGCCTCCGGGTGCGGGAATTTCTCGCTACATTGAATACCTGTTGGTGACCTTCTGCTGTTGTTTTTTTTTTCTATGGTCGGGTTGTTGTCTCTTTGGCACATTCCCCATTTCCATTTCCAATTTTATTGGTATGCAACAAACTTTTGAGTACAGAATAAAATGAAAACTCAAACTGTTTTATGAATATGAACTTAACAAATAAGAAGCAGTTGTTGAATGACTCTATTATTGGGACAGAAGGTATTTGCTGTTGCTGTTTGTCAACAAAAAAAAACAAAAGCCATGTGTAAATCTAAGTGTATGTTTGCCGACTTTTTGAACTTTATATATTGTTATAAATTTAACAACTTCGTGCTTGTGTCAATTTGTTTACTCCAGTTATATTTTAGTACCAATGTGTTCCACGATTCTTGCTCTTTGGATATAATTCACAGTCCAAAATTCCTGCCACGAAGTCATTTTATTAATAAAGATATTTTGTAACGGTTTCCTAATCACAGAAATTTATGTCATGCCGCGATTTGCGTTCTTGGAAACAGCGTATAACTTGTAACCCGATTATTTCATGCCCTTTCGAATTCTCGTAATCAATCTCTATTCTCCATAAATGATTTAGTCATCTTAGAGCTGCAGAGTCATTTTAGAATACTCGAAGAAATACAAAAACCGAAATTTGAAACAGGAAGCTTTGAAGGAAACGAAATTTTTTACGGTTACCGGAAACGGAAATGAACAAAATCCGGAAATCGTAAATTTTCAAAAATAAAAAAAATCACGGCGGGACGATTTCAGAGGGGCGGGCGGGGATGAAAATCTATCAATTAATTTTAATTGGCCTTTCTAAAATACAAGTCTTTTAGCAATGAATTTTTAGGTAGGTATTAAACTTCAATTCGACCATTAACTACCGTAAATTTTCGGGTTTTTTTTTTGTTTTTTTTTTTAATTTTCATTTTTTTATTGAAATCTGTACATTTGTTAGTAATGAAAACATCGAATACCGGTACCTTATCCCGGCCTCGTTAAAGGTTTTTTTTTTTAGTATTACGAAAAATATTTTATAATCCCTGACCTTCCCGAAGCTTATATACTTCGTTCATTCGATTGTATGAAAGTTTTTTTTTAAACCGGTCTTTTAATGCCAAAAACAATTAAAAGATAAAAGCGATTTTTGTTTGAAAAAAAACAATTGTTATTCTAAAAAAAGAACGTTTTCGCTGTTTACGTCGTCCTGATGCAAACGTCAAAGTTGAAATAAAATGACACTCTGATTACCCTATAGACATTCCGCTAGCTGTGCTTAGGACTAAGTTTATAAATCGTTCATTTGCAAGCACAAAAAAAATAATTATGCAAAACATGTGATAAAACTTCCCAATTTAAAATTGAGAAAATCCAACAGGAAACCATAGTACTATAGTCTAATAAGGTTCGGTATTTATTTAAAAACAATCTCCATCCAACTTCAGAGTATGACGTAAATCGATTTGTTTACGACAGCTAAGCAACCAACAGACAAAATAAATCTTGCCTCCCCGATAAAGACTATATATTTAAAGACACGGAATAAAAAATAAGGAAATAATAGCATGTTACATTGATTACAAACACATTTATGCAAACATGAAGCAGCTATTTCTTGACTGAACTGGTCAGTGGTAATACAAAACAGGGGTTAAAAAAATGAAGAAAAAGAAGCAGACATTTTAAATTTATAAAAAAAGCAAATCAGAAACAGTGTTTAACTGAATTTGAAAGAAAAGAAATTATAAAAAATATAGTCTATAATATGTAAATATTTATTTCAGAAAAATAACTATGTCATTAAAAAATTCACCATTCCACTCTATTCTTTTTTTTTTTACTAATTTATTCGTCGTAAACATGCATGGACTATTTGTCACTGGGCGTTAAGCAACCATAAATCATTTAATCTATTCTTTGTAATTTCCATCTCTTTATTCTGTATTTCAAAGTGCTTATCCCATTATTATCTTTATTTCTGTAAATTCCATTTATTTACACTGAATTTGAAAGAAAAGAAATTATAAAAAATATAGTCTATAATATGTAAATATTTATTTCAGAAAAATAACTATGTCATTAAAAAATTCACCATTCCACTCTATTCTTTTTTATTATGACTATTTTATTCGTCGTAAACATGCATGGACTATTTGTCACTGGGCGTTAAGCAACCATAAATCATTTAATCTATTCTTTGTAATTTCCATCTCTTTATTCTGTATTTCAAAGTGCTTATCCCATTATTATCTTTATTTCTGTAAATTCCATTTATTTACACATAAAAGGTGATCTTTTCATAGCCTCATATATGTACATGTATACATGGTATTTGGAACAGAAAAAAAGATACCGTCGTAAATTAACAAAAATAAGAATGAAAATGGGGAAAGTGTGAAAGAGACAAGTAACACGACCATAGAGTAGACAAAAGCCAAAGGCCTCCGATGGGTCTCCAATGTAGCGAGAAACTAATGGCTACATGTATATACATGCAAGCATTACTTACGGTATTCATACGGTACGTCTAAACCCCACCTAGGCCGCCTTGGTGCACTAAGCTCCAGGAAGTGCACTAAGCCCATGATGGACCAGTCAAATAAGTACCAAGGTCATTCAGTACGATACAGATTTGAATAAAGAGCATATATTTAAATTTTGGTGTAAATATGTTCAGAAATAAAAGAGTTATTAACATTTTACATGGCACGCGCCGATTTTGTGTATTGTGTCCAGTTGTCACATTGTTGATTGAATCCAATGAAGCTTGACGAATTTATAAATACTGCACTACGGATATGAAGCAAAGGTTTAATATGCAGCAAGATAACCATTATATTAAAAAAAATATGTTAAAAGTTGGTTCGATGATATACAGAGATTTAAAAGTTATTAACATTTTTAACGTGACACGCGCTCTACTTGTGTAATGTCTGATCACCTTGTTAATTGATCCAATTCATTCTGATTGATTATCTTTTAACTAGTAAATTATTTTCTTTGTTCTTAATTAGTAATGATAAAAGGGCTGTTGATATTTTCTTTGATGATTTGTTGGAAAAAATATTTGGAGAAAGTGTTTGTTTGCGCTCAGTTTGGAAATAAAAAAAAAGGCGGAAATAATATTAAAAACAATCGAAATCGGCTTTTACTCAAAGCGGAGTATATTGTTGTCTATTTCTTTCTTTTTATTCTTCCCCATTTACTGTTTCAATATTTGCACGAATAGACACAAATAAAAATACAGACTTATTTCAAATATGAGAGTTAAAATGTGGCGTCCTTGGGGTTCAACGCAACCCATTTTCAACAAGCATGACAGTCCGCTTGAAATTCTACAAGAGGTGAATTATTATCAAATTTATATTTCATATAAATAAATAGTTAGTGTATGATTGCCAATGAGACAAATATCCACCACTGTCCAGAGATCATGATTGCCAATGAGACAAATATCCACCACTGTCCAGAGATCATGATTGTCAATGAGATTCAACCACTGTCCAGAGATCATAGTGGAACGGCGAAGATAGAAGCAAATAAAGGTCGCGCAGTACAACTTTAAACGACGAGAAAACGCAAACTGTTTTGTCAGCTTTATTTTTCAGATTTAGCCAAAAAGTTTAAATCAAAATTAAATAGTAGAAGAATGGTTTTTTTTTTATATGCTGGATTTTAATAGTAATATTTTTACAGATCTGAAATAATTTAGGTTATGTAGTTATATTGGTTTACAGAACCGAAATGTTTTATAAACTATATGTTTCATATCTGTTGATAGTAATCAAAATGAAATATTAATAAATTAATTTATATGGGAGAGATCCGTTTGCGCCAAAAATGCGTCCTTTTGCACCACAACTTTTTTCGCCAATGCTACGTTTGCGCCACCTGTTTTAAAATTACATGGTATCATTTGCGCCAGAAATAAAACATACGATTGTGCCAATTAAAAGAAATATGACTTCCCTCGCCTTTATTCGGACTTGGAACCGGCAGTTTACACGGCAAATGTTTCCTTTTCTGAAACATTCTTTCTTCTTACTACTGCTGCATGAATACCTCCTAATTTAATGTATGTAGTAGCTTGTAACTTCACTTTATTGTCAAAAAAGACAATCATTGAAGGATGAAATGCATAAAACAGTTTACAATAATTCCCCGTGGAATGCTTCTGCTCTGTTACTAGTACATCTTGCGGTATAGATAGAGTTTAAGCCCATACGGGTGGTAAGAGCAAAGCACTGTGTCATGATCAACGTATGTGTGGAAAATATTATCAGCAAAAGTTTATATTTTCTTCTCTTTTGGCATATCGTGTATTAAATATTCAGCAAAGCAATAAGTTTTGTTCTGTCTCTGTCCATGGACTGTCTATTGCATTTCACGTCATTTCTCTTCAGATGCTCATCATCATGGTGAAATATCTCCGATTATATGATACTTTTTAAGCCAAACATATTATAAGAATAAAATATTAATCATTAATATATATGAAAACAGGTTAATTGGCGCAAATGAGTACCGATTATTGGCGCAAATGATACATTTGGAAAATAAAAAAATGGCGCAAATGATACCCCTGAAAAACAGTAATTGGCGCAAAAGGACTGTTATATATAAGCCGTGTAATTGTTATGTTTCTTGATTTCTTGATGGATCAGGGATTTTATTACCTGGTTAAATACTGGCAAGTGCCGTCGGACCTTTGATGACAGAAAAAATAAAATTACGACTTAACTACAACTTTTAATGACTAAAAAATTCAGATACATTATCTGCATGTAAAAATATGTCCGATGGTATGTTTTTTTTTCATTCATAGCACCATCCCATCATGGGCTTAGTGCAGTTTCATGATCTAAGTGCACCAAGGCGGCCCGTATGTGGTGTTTAGACGCTCCCGTGTTCATATGCTTAGACTTATAGATGCATATACGTGTATATGTTTCAGATTGTGTTATAAAGTATTTTTTATAAAAAAAAAAAAACAGAAGCATTTTTATTGAAAATTATATACTAGACAATGCCAAACCAATCTTTCTTTCTTGTTAAAGAAGGGGGGGGGCAGTGTCATGATTTTAACAAAATACGACATTTAGTTCATCTTGTATGAATAAAAAGTTTGTTGTAAAAAACGCAAGAAATTGTTATGCGAGAATTGTATTATAAAGACATGCATATCGGTACTACTTGCCACTTAAAATTTATTTGTACATATTCATTTAAAAAAAAGAAAATAATATTTTTGTGTTGATCAGAAGATTTCACCTGTTAATCTATACATACTATTCCATACACACAGGTGTCAATATCTACAAATCTACCGATAATTATAAGTTGTCATAAAAAAAAAAGGTGAAATAGTGTATTTTATAAAAAAATATATATATGGATGAATAGATAAATTTATTTTATAAAATTCCAATCCTTTAATAATGAGGCACTATTATATACTTATAAAACAGCTCAAATTTTATTTTGTTAACTCGGGTGGAAAACTTACAATACAGTTTATCCTATTGAAACATGAACGCGGACCCAAATGAGAACACCTTGGATTGAAAGATTGTAAATCTACTGACCAATGAAATGCTTTGGATTTAGAACGCGGACGTCAACGAGAACACCTAGATCGAATACACACTATCATCTTTAGACCGTCGAACAGGAAGAATACGTGTTGCTGTGCATGCGTGATTGACAAAGATTTAATCAGATTCGCAAAAATATGTAATAACAATTAAAGTGTTTCTATACAGATTGTGATTAAAAATATGCATTTTATATACATGTTTTGGTTTGAATTTGTGTCGATCTCTAAAGCCGGCAATAGTAGTGGTAGATATTTACAGTTTTTTTTTTTAATGAACAAGCACTATTACATATACATGCATATCATATGTGTCTGTTTTTAAACGAGTTTGGACTTAGTGTGTATATATGTATCCGCTGATAATAATTCCATGTTAGATAAACATAATTATTTAGAATCAAAAGTTGTATAGCTATCAATAAATGCATTTTCAAAATCCTTTATTTTTTTAGGCTTGATGAAGATCTACATGATTTAACGAATAAATGTAAGAAGATGTGGTGTACTTGCTAATAAATTAGATCACCGTACAGCATTTAACAACGAGCAAAACCTTAACCGCATAAACATTTACAAAATTTCCCAAAATTACAAATATGAATTCAAACAATTCAAACGAGAAAACTATCGGCTGATTGATGTACAACACTTATAGAAAAATATACACAACAACGACAACCACTGGTCACAGAAAAGAGGGGGTTCAAACCATATGTCCCAATTGAAAATTAATTTCGTCAAACAAACGGGAGTTTTTATCTACAGAACAATACCTGTAAAATAGTCAAAGATAATGCCGTTAAAAAATATTTTCTTTATTTTTGTTTTTATTCCATTCAGTTCTTCAATTTATCGATTGATTAATAAAAATATGGAAGCAATTATTTTAGTTAATCTAATTAAATGTCAGTACGATCTTTTTGAAAAGATTGTAAGGCCTATATTGCTACATGGCTGTGAAATTTGGGGATTTAGTTTTATTGATGCAATAGAAAGTTTTGTAAACTTTTCTTAAACTTGAAAAAAACTACCCCAAGCTTTATGGTATATGGAGAACTAGGCGCTTATCCTATGTCAGTATATGTGGAACATCATATGACAACTTTTTGGTCTAACATTGAAAACAGCTCCGATAGTAAATTGACAAATAATCTATATAGATATATTTATAAACTTAACGTTTATGGTGGATTTACTTTCGAATGGTTGATTTGTATAAAAGATATCTTGAATAAATATGGATTTTCAAATTTTTGGGTAAATCAGAGTAGCTATAGTTTTAATCAAAAAGGGTTAAAGTTGAGCATTAAACAGACATTGTTTTTACGAATTTCAGCAGACTTTGAAATCAGAAATTGAATATTCTCCCAAAGCATTATGTTAAAAACTGTTTAAAGAAAACTTTGAATTTGAAGAATATTTAGAGTTATAAATATAAGATAACGTTATGAAGGTTTAGATCTGGAAATCATCGGTTACCTATAGAAACCGGTAGATGGGGTAGAATTATGAGACAGAAAGGTACTGTGTACTTTGTAACTCTCAAGAGATAGGTTGATGTATTTCACTATATTCTAAACTGCACAGCTCTAACAGAAAGCAGAAGAGCTGTTCTTAAACCTTACTATGTAAGCCGAGTAAATGTTTCGAAATTGGGCACTTTATTTATTTCAAAAAATATTTTGAAAAATTTGTGTAAATTAATTTGAATTATAGATACAAATCAAGCTTTTTTTCTCGAGGAATAAATTGAATCAGGAACATATATATTGTTAGGTATACTGTTGCCAGATTGAATAGTATACAAATCGATATCCTTGTTCTAATATAAATAGTAATAATTTTTCATCGGCGAAAAAGATAGTTACTTTTATTGTGTTGGAAGAATCGTAAACGTGTTTAATTTTCTAAATTCTATCTATTTACTCGGACATCGTAGAGTTTAAAATTCATTTTTTTCATCACATTGGACTTCATATTGTGTATTGAATTGAAACACGAACGCGGACCTCGATGAGAACACCTGGATTGAAAGTTTGCAAACGTTCCGACCAATGAAATTCATTTTACTATGTAACGCGAACTTCAACGAAAGCACCTATATGAAATATTGTGTATTGAATTGAAACATGAACGCGGACCTCGATGAGAACACCTCGATTGAAAGTTTGCATTTGTTCCGACCAATGAAATTCATTTTGATATGTAACGCGAACTTCAACGAAAGCACCTAGATAAAATATTTTATTTTTACGACAATAAATTTTTATTTAGAAATTACCGCTAAAATATAGTAAATAAAAATTATTTCAGAGCAGCAATGCATAATTGTTTCTTTTCCATTCTTGTTTTTTTTATAATGTAGATGTTGATTTTAATTTGGTAGGTAGACTTATATTAAATGCCCTAAACGTAAATATACGGGTTTTTATTTAAATGCATTAGACGTGAGAGAATGTCGACTTAGAGCAAGTCAAGGTCGTTAAATTAAATAAACCTACCATCGTTTTCGCTGACTAAAATTTATCTCATATAAACAGAATACATGTTCATTTACAGCAAGACTTTTTGTACGTCATGGTGCATGACAGCACAATAATCCCTTTACAGAATCGGAACCACAATTCACAATTTTCGTATTTTGCTGCTTTTCCACAACTAACGCCCGTTTCGCGTCAGTGACCGGTATTACAATTTGACACAGTTTTAAAAGTTTATTGAGATGTTACTGCATTTACATTTTTGAGCAAGACTTAACTGTTTTTTTTAAATTCAACAAATGTCAGCAGTATCTTCATTAATTTTATTATTTAACACAACATTTTTTTTATTACAAGCTACTCCATATATCAATATACAGCTAGGGAAATTTTGCTGACCGAAAATATAAGAAACATCGATTTAAACTATGTTAAAAATAAATAATTTGTACAAGTTACTTTAATTTCCGTGTCTATATTTAATATAAGAGTACACTATAGTAAGACAGAAAAAGAGAAACGGAAATATACAGAAATACATAAAGTTTCGTAAGTCATTGCAATGGACCATACGTTACTTACATGTCACGAGTTTTCATATCACTCAGCAAGTTTTGAAACGAATATGTGAGATAAAGATCTACTGCATTTGGGCAAATTAAAAATATGTTAAACATCTAACTATTTCATTTTTAACAGATTCACAAGTTTTGCATTTTTTAAACCGTGCATCAATATTTTAATGTTTTTCTTTAAATTACTTATATGTTACGTGTATTGAACATTCATTTGTTTAAATTGTGAAGGTTGTGACTTTAATAAGAATACACGCATTTATATATATATAAGTCGATACCATTTGAAACAAATAAACGAAAGATACATCGATGTTGTTTTGCTTGAGTGATTTACCTCGGGTCTCAACACGGTTTAATACGAATTAATACCAGTTTGAAATAGTTTAACGGGGGCGTGGCTTATTTGTTTAACGTAACTTACCATCAACTTGATTTAAATTGAACGACTGCAAGCGAATCTATTTGACTGGCATTAAAATAATTTGATATGCATTGAAATGAATTAAAAATGATTTTTAATTTTTGTCAATCTTTATCAAATGACGATTAATCTCATTTAAACAGCGTTAATGCGTTTTTGTCCGATCAAGTTAAATTCGGGTTACTAGTGCAGGTGCTCCAGAAGGGTAAGCAGATCCTGTTCCACATGTGGCACCCGTCGTGTTGCTCATGTTATAACAAATCCGGTAAATATTCTAATTCGGTAGGTCACATTCAGGAAACGGAAGAGGATTGTAGTTACGACGTAATACACATTTTCGATATCATATGTAAAACGGTTATTCCTTAACGGTCAACCAACTCGTGATGGCGTCCGTAAAATTTACGAAGGGATGATTTCAACTTCACCATTTGGAACTCTTGCTTTAATAGCTTCTTTGTGAGCAGCAACCCTCTATTAAGAAAATCATGATAGGAAATACAAGCACAGGTCTATCGTATCAATTGGGAGATATATACCCCCGTATGCAGGTGCTGCTGCAATGTTGCTACTTAGAAATGGAAAGTTCACAATAGAAAAGCTGAAATCATCTCTTTTGTCGTGAAGTGTTGTTTTCAACCGACCCTCATTGTCTCAATTTCTAGATGGAAGTTAAGATATGAGGCCGACTTAACTGTATCTGTTGTATCTTTTATCTCTAGTTCGATGGGAAAGATGTTGATAAACAAAGTCACCAAATTTTGAATTATTGAAAACATCATCTATATAGCGGAAAATAAAGTTAAAGGATATTGATAACTTCTTATCTTTTTTTGTTAAGAAGTTCCTGTTTGAAGTCAGCCTTGTAATAATAAAGAAACAAGTCTGCAAGAAGAGGGGCACACTTGATTCCCATTGAAATGCCGATAGTTTGTTAAAAAACACGTCCTCCGAACATAACAAATATATCGACAAGCAAGAAATCAAGCATCTTGATAATGTCAGTTTAAGAGAATGTTTTGTTTGAATCAGAGTGATCCTTTACAAAGTAGGATTTATCCCTCTCTAAGGCAAGACACTTGCATCTACGTTTGCCATTTGTTTTATGAATCAAAGTAACACCAACTCTTTCCATTTGTCTTTTAGTTTGGAATTTGGAATACTTGTGTAAAGTGTAGAAAAGTCAAATGTTTAAATACCATTTTAAGATGAAAGAGAGTTAGATTGTATGTACTCTGACAGTTCTTTGGAATTTTTAAGTATCCACATCTGATTGACGCCACCTCTAGAATAGGCAGTTTTACAATAACTTTGAAAACTGGTTTTGATTACTGATAAAATAGATGTTAAAAATTTAGAAAGAGGTTTTGTGGTGCACTTGAAAGACTCAGCAATATGTCATTGTTTGTAAGGACACGTATGTAGTTTAGGTATCCAATACAGTGATGGAATATCCAGTTCTTTGTCTTTGGTTTAAATTCCAAGAAAAAAACATAGAACAAACCTATGATTATCGAGAATTTCCTCTTTGGTAAATGTCATGAGGATATATATTGAGTTTCCAAGTGAATTGTCAATACCTAATTCGTTTATCAAGCAGTAAATGTAATGAGTTTTACACACAAACAAGATGTTGTTTGGGGCTTTATCTGCGGGGACAACAACATAATTATCATGGAGGTAGGACAAGTGTTTTGCAACATTTGGGTCTTTAAAGATTGACGTAGCAGGGGCACTGATAGACCCATTCAGTTTCTTAATTCTGATTTGTATCCACGACCTCACAGCCTTAATTCATTCGGAAAGAGTATATACGTTTTCCTTCTCGCGCTAAGCCCATTTCCTGGCATAATCCTCGACTGAAGTTATCAAAATTTTGATGTATTTCCAATTGATGGATTTAGGCTCACGATATTTCGGACCTTTCGATAACACATTTCGCAGGAAAGTGTTATTGACAATGTCGAGGTCATCATCGGTAATAACTTGGCCAGTCGGATTATATGTGAATTTGAAACTAGCACAAGTGCAACTAGGAGGATTAGAGTTGAAGTCGTCAATATGGAGATCCTGCAAAACGTGTTTATAATTGAAAATTTTAGTTGCAAAAGGATTGGTAAATGTATAAGAAATGAATGGTACAGACTGATCTTTGAAAAAAGTTGTTTTATTTTCACGTCTGTTTTGCACTTGATTGTGATGTGAACTTATATAAGAATCACATGTATTACACATGTAAGTGCAAGCTAAATTTGAATTGGCTATGTTGTAATTCATGTGTTGAGTAAACCTTAAAGGTAATGCATCTGTCATATTCTAGTACATTTTTCCTGTAATAGAACAACACATCAATTCACAAATTGCAAAAAATAAAATTGTAACTTAAGTGTATTGTATGTTTACTGTTCTATATTATTCCTTCAGAAGGGTTATTCTGAATCAACAGACTTTTCCCTAACTTCCTGTTATATTTTATAAAATCTTCCTTTACTTCAAGATGACAATGGTTTTCATTAGAATTGCAAAAGGTATATTCTGTAACAAATCTTTTTGACTGAAATAAAATTCATTTCATGTTCTGATATCCCTTTCAGTCTTGTTGTGATAATGATTTACTCCAGCAGACACTTATTTCCTCTTTTTATTCATTGAAGATGTTCCCTCTGTCATTTTTTCCTGCAAACATAAGACATGTAGTAAGAACAAAAAAATTGTAATGATAGCTTATTAATATTGTCGTTAAATTCTACTGGCACTGAACATGCTCTAAATAAAAGATGCAAGAATATATCATATGTTTGTTTTAGTTTATGATTATTTTATTTAAACCATTGACTTAAACAAGATCAGACACACGTTTTATCAGGATAATATCATTATATTAAATTGAGTATGCATGCATACAAAATTATTTAATTCGAACATGAGTATAATTTAACCAATTTGAAAATAAAATGTAAGACTCAGTTTGATATGACCGTACACAGATGTTGAACCCTGAAGTTGGAACAAGAAATGAAGAATGGACACAACATTCAAGCTTGATACAGACAATGACAAAATTGAATTAAGATTGTAATGATATATGACACATCATAGGTTTTAGAATGTGGTCTTGTTTGAAATTGGACATTTATGGTTACCTTTTATGGTCAATTTTCCAAAATCTAAATACAGATTACATTCAGTGTATAAAAACAAAACAATAAAAAAAAACATTTTTTTTTATAAAATCAAGTTAATTTGGAGCCCACAATATATATACACGGTAAGATACAGCATATGAAATAACACTAATAATACATATTTTGTTGAAATAAAAAAAAGGTTTTTATTAGACCCTTAGAACCTGATAGACCAATTTAAGAATGCTGCCAAAAATCAGAAATCTAACTACAGGATTACATTCAGCATATCAAAGAACCCAAACATTTAATTTTTGGTGATATCAAACAAAGTTTACTTTGGATCTTATGTGAGACCAGTTTGAAAATTAGACACAAAATTAAAATTATAACATAACAGTTAGATATGTCATATCATAGAACTAATAAATAATTAAATTTTATATAACTTCAGGCGACAATGTTTAAATTTGGAACCTATTTAAAAGAGAGGCCTAAATCTAAATACAAAGTTTAATTGAAAAAGTATAATCAATTAAAATTGGTTAAAAAAAAGCAGTTAACATAGTTAATACGTGTACGAAGTATAAAAAATGGTAGATAATGCATAAACTGTTATGGCCAATAAACCCCAAAAACAATCCCAACCTTCCTTTGAGGTTCAATGTAATACAAGATCCATTCATTTATTTTCAAGTTATCTCCTCTTAAGCACTGTTAAAACTCAGAATGTGCTCCGTAAGACTCAATGAAAAAATAACTCACTTGTTTTAAGATATAACTGGAACCACATACTATACTATTTTTAGTTTACCTTATAACTTTATATATCTATATATATATATGTATATATATATACAATGTACATGTGTTAAATGACCAGACTCAATGAATACCAGATACAAAGTTGATAGTAACACAGAAGAAAATTATGTAGTAGAAAGATTGACGAGACAAAAACCATTATATTTGTGCTCTTGTGTCTTCTTTATAGATTATGAGGTTGAATGGACAAGCTTGTACATAATATATAGTAATTATATCTTTTACATTTTGGTCATTCAGAAATATCTGCTAAAG
This sequence comes from Mytilus edulis, assembly GCA_019925275.1. Classification (NCBI taxonomy): domain Eukaryota; kingdom Metazoa; phylum Mollusca; class Bivalvia; order Mytilida; family Mytilidae; genus Mytilus; species Mytilus edulis. The sequence goes on along the minus strand of CM034361.1, from coordinate 124,001,939 downwards.
ACACATCTTTTGTTATCTCGGATATATGTACATAATATTCACGAGCAGTGACCATCATCTTTGAATTGTTTCACATTTGTCATTTAGTAACATTTTATAGCTTACTTGAAGTGTAGGTTTTATATATAGTTGGTAATATCCGTATCATTTTATCTTTTTGAGAGAGTTGTTTCATTGGCAATCAAACCATATCCTTCTTTTTTACGTTTTAATTGACACTTATATTGAAGTCTTTGTTTTAACCAACATATACTCTACTGGTTTTGTTGTTTGTTTAGCTGCTGGTCTATTGAAATTTGACGACATTTCTTTTCACTTATTTATCTCAATTGTTTGACTGTTACAACCAAATTAATCCAGTATAAAACAGTATATAATTACCACTGCTTTTACCTTCTCCTAATTAAAAAGGTACATTTCCTTTATCAATTAAGTGATAATGTTTAGGTCAGAATATGATAAAGTTCTTTTTTCTTGCATATTTTCTGGTATTTCAAATAAAAATATTTTGACAATTTATACTTAGTGATTATACATCAAGCAAATATCAGATTGTTATCTACTCTTATCTAACTCTAAGTTATCACCTTATTCATCAACTATCAGTAATGTAAATTTATAACCATCAATCTTGACTGAATGTGAAGTCTTGAAATGCAACAATTTTCTTTAATATATAGTATTCAGTTGTATTAGCATTGGCACATCACATTTCCAGGAGATTTTTCAGCCCTGTACATTCAATCATAAGTTATGTATTTCAAATTTAACAGAGTTAAATCGCCATATTGGTTATGATACATATAATAAAGAAGATGTGGTATGATGCCGATGAGACAACTCTCTACAAGAGACTAAATGACACAGAAATTAAGCGCGATAGATCATCGTATGACCTTCAACAATGACCAAAGCCATAATTGCATAGTCAAGTATAAATTACTAATTTAAAACAATGTAAACGAGCAAACTAACTGCCTAACCAAACTATGAACTGAACTAATTCACCACAAATTATCAAAAAAACAAAAAAGGAACACAGCAAAAAATCTTTAGGTTCCTGACTAGGGACAGGTACCTACATATAGAATATGGCGGGGTTAAACATGTTAACGCAGTTACTGACAGCTAGTTCCAAACCCTAAACAAACAACTAAAACAATCATCCATCTAATATTAAAATATCAATCATAACAACATCCAATGGATTTAGTATAAAGGTGTCATAAACCATCAAAGAAAAACATGACCATGTGCAATGCCAAGATAAAGGAATAAATAAGATCTTTATCTTGCTAAATTAATTTGTTTATAGAACAATTCAATATTGCATTTGAATGCAATTCCTCATGCATTATCGGCAATCATCATAATTGACACGCATTTGAAATGGTTGTATAAACATAAGGAACAAACATGAAAAACACATGAATTGTTTTACAGATATACCTTTCGAACAATTGAAATAATAAAAAAGCAAAAACCACAAACCTGATGGAAAAGTTGGTCTTTTTTTAGATTTATTTTGCCTGTACTTATACTTAATATTTTATACCTGTTTAGAGCAGAGGTATATAGTATGCAATTTGTCTTCATGTATGCCATTCCTGACCTCACAAACCTTTTATCAACGAATCTTCATTAACAACATATATCAGTCACTTCAGAGGTTCAACGATAATATCACCCAAACCACACAAAGTTACTCCCTCACCTTAGATAAAGAAAATGGGTGGGAAGGTATGATAACATTTTGTAAAAAAGACAACCTAAATATAAAAAAAACAATTGTGGTCGGTAATTTTGTAGAATTCAAATGCCATCTTTGCTTTAAAGTTATTTGTAAAAGCGTATTACGATTGTAACTCGCTCTTGGCTTAAGACAGGTACAAAAATACAGTTGGTATACTTTTATAGTACTGGGTACCCTTGTAAAATAATTTTTCTTTCTTCATCCACGTTATCTTTACTTTGAAACTGGTAACCTCTAAGAAAGATACCGACAGTCACTAACATGATATATTTATCTACCTGTTGTAGGCCAAGAGCATTAAAAACGAAGTTGTAGTTGGTTGATATCAGTCATAGTTATTCTTGTTTACTTCTGTTGTATAAAATAGGATTGTTTGTTTCATTTTGATTTTTTTTCTTAATAATTTGTGATTCTGAGTATTTTTAAAGCTAACAATATGGTTAGGAGAAGAGAGCAAAAGATACATGAGGGACATTCAAACTCATAGATTGAAAATTACCTGACAACGCCATAGCAACAAAAAAAAAACTACAAACAGAAAAAAGTGCACAAAACACAACACAGAAAACAAAAGACTAAGCAACACGAGCACGACCAACAACAAGAACAAATCTCAGGTGCTCTGAAAGGGTAAACAGATCTTGCTACCAATGTGACACATGTCGTGTTGCTCATGTTATTACAAACACGGTAAATAGTCTAAATCGGTAGGTCACATTCATTGCATTGTTCATTGTGGCAGGCCCTACGATGACATGTAGATAATTATAAAACTAGTTAAAATTCGTATGTACGAGACCCTTTTCTGGATTCATCCTTATGTATATCATGTTCTTCAGGAACGCTCAAACTTGTTAAAGGTTAAAAGATGTTGAAGACCTTGACCTTGAATTTGATTCTGTTTATTAAATCTTGTAAAAAACGAAGATGTTAACAACTCATTTCAATGTTTAAGGAATTGCAAAATTTTTGAAAGGCTTGCATCAACATTTTATAACCTAAATAAATCAAATATTATCGACTTCGCAGCTTTTTTCAATTCATGAAAACTGTTAAGAACGAGAATCAATCGACATTGATTCGTGTAGTATTTAAACTTTTGTAGAAACACTACATGTATCATCTTAGCAATAAAGAAATCTTTTTTTTTACGCATCTTGTGCTCACCAACCCTCTCCAAAAAAGTAAAATCACAAGAATACTGAATTCAGGGAAATTCTAATCGGAAAGTCCATAATCAAATGGCAAAATCAAATGACAAAACATATCAAAACCGAATGGACAAGAACTGTCATATTCCTGACTTGGTACTGGCATTTTCAAATATAGAAAATGGTGGATTAAACCTGGGTTTTAGCACTAAACCTCTCACTTTGATGACAGTCTCATCTAATTACGTTATATTTACATTGATGCGTGAACTAAACAGACATAATAAATACAATAGTCAAAATATGGGTACAGCAGTCATAATCGTGTAACAATTTTGAAAGGAACAATTTAACAAAACACAAAAGCATCTATCTTCAAAAACACAGTCATTGTTCCGCGTGAAAAAAGTATCATTGCAATTTTAGACGCTATGTTTCCCAAAATTTATCCCTGCTAGTCGATGTGAGCAAAGAATATTCAGTACGATGGCCTATGAATTTCAATATGATGGTTGCAACTAAATAACATTTGAGTTCTTTAAACATGTTAAAAGATTAAAGAAAGTTAATGGTACGTAAACATACATGAATGCGACATAAAATTATTAAAGACCATATACTGGTGACTTGTGTTGTTTCTCATTCCATAGCATGAATTGCCTATCATGATTTCCTTGATATATGGTGAATGCTCATAGAGGTTATTGAACCAAGAGTTCCAAGTGGTGAAGTTTAAATATTCTCAGCGAAAATTTCATGACGCCTTAATCAGTTGGTTGACTGTTATAGAATATTTATTTCACAGATGACGATGGATATGTGCCAATTGTCATAACTGCAATCCTGTCCTCTTTTCCTTAAATATGACTTACTTATTTAAACTTATCACTTATGTACTTAAATAATCAACAGGACGACCTTGGCTACAGATGAAGCCAGATTCGATTTGCCTTCAAGAGCACATGTGGAAATTCCAGTTTTTGTAGGTTTCGTGTTGCTATATTTTTAATTTACTTTGTTGTGTTGGTCATTGTTTTTGTGCTGTTGCCGTTTTGTGTTTTTGCAATGATATTATCAGATTGCTTCTACTAATGAGTCTGAATGTCCCTTTGGTATCTTCTGCCTTTCCTTTTCTTAATGGGTACAGTCTAAACCGGGATTTCTTTATGGGTACAGTCTAAACCGGGTTTTCTTAATGGCTACAGTCTAAACCGGTTTTTCTTTATGGGTACAGTCTAAACCGGGTTTTCTTTATGGGTACAGTCTAAACCGGGTTTTCTTAATGGCTACAGTCTAAACCGGTTTTTCTTTATGGGTACAGTCTAAACCGGGTTATCTTAATGGCTACAGTCTAAACCGGTTTTTCTTTATGGGTACAGTCTAAACCGGTTTTTCTTAATGGCTACAGTCTAAACCGGTTTTTCTTTATGGGTACAGTCTAAACCGGGTTTTCTTAATGGCTACAGTCTAAACCGGGTTTTCTTAATGGTCAAGTCTCAACCGGTTTTCTTAATGGCTACAGTCTTAACCGGGTTTTCTTAATGGCTACAGTCTAAACCGGGTGTTCTTAATGGCTACAGTCTAAACCGGGTTTTCTTAATGGCTACAGTCTAAACCGCGTTTGAATTAACTAAATAGAGACTACCATGAGTAAGACATTTAGAACTATGAAAATGGACAAAAAAGTTAAATCACAAAAATATTGAACTCCGAGGAAAATTTAATAAGGGAATTCCCAAATCAAATGGCAAATTCAAAGCTCAAACACATCAAACGAATGGATAACAACTGTCATATCCAAAACCATGCGTAAATCGTTATAAATACCCACTACGAATGCAGTACTTTTTTATTACATAGCTCGTCTTTTTTGTAAATCTGAACTCTCCAAAATCGGCATAAAAACTACAAAACTACATATACAAGTGAAAATAAAAACTAAAATTTAGCAACATTAACACAACATGACATAGTTGAACATGTCTTTTTGGTTATTGGGCATCTGTTAAAGCTTTCAAAAAGTGCAACATTTTCTTCCAAGATTTGTATTTTGTTTATATTACGGTGCGTATTGATTGATGATATTTTCATTAGCCAACTTCTTTGGCATTTGTTTAGAAAAACAACACAATACAAAAAAAAACTATTGTTTTGTTACTGCAGCCCATTGGCCCCATATGAGCTCATGCCATCACTTGCCATACGTCGTCCGTCATCTGTCGTCGTCGTCATAAGCTATTTCAAGTGTCTTCTCCTTTGAGACTACTAGGCCAAATACCTTCTAAATTAAACTGAATTTTCTTTAGGGTAACTGGTTTATCTAAAGTTTTGAAGGCTCAAAATAGAACTTAGTGTTCAAATGGACTTGTTTGCTTTAATTACAAAAGTTTGTATATGGCAAAAATGTTCTGCAAGGTTTGATCTGCAAATAACTCAAATGATTGAAACTTCAATTACTGGTAAGCAGTATCAGGTTTCCATGAGATTCTTGTTCTTCAAATCAATGTTTTTCTAGCTAGGGTAATGTATATGATTTACATCAATCAGTTTAGTTGAACATTAAATGGCTAATATGGTTTTAATCTCGTTGGTAATAAAATAACTAAACTAAAGAACAGAGGCTCCTGACTTGGGACATGCGCAAACATGCTGCAGGTGTTAAGATGTTCGGTGACATCCCAACCCTCTCCCTATACCTCAAGTCAATGTAGAATAAAACACTGAAAAAATGTATTTAAAAGAACACACTTATCATATAACCATTGGCTGCAAGCGAATGATTTAACAACACCGGGTTGTTTGCAGTAAATGTGTCTGAAAATGGCACTTTTCTTCATGGTTGTCGATGGTTAAAGTCTCCAATAATTGTTTCCCGTTCAGTGTTGTGTTATAAATCAGCTAGTTGGTTTTTTCTTTCGATTTTTAATTTATCTCATGATAATTTATAGTATATAACACATTGTCAGTTTAGCTCATTTTGAAAAGCCGTTTGGTGAACTGGGAAGTACTCGCTTTTTTTATCCCTATGGTTTTGAGTTGACGTTTTTTGTAATAAGCATTGAAATAGCGTCTCCGTATTTTTTTATTATCGCACCGCGGGTATATTAATACGTTGTGACCCCCTAGGGATCCATAGGGGTTAGTAAATTTCATAGTGTGTTCATGACGTCATGTTTCCTGTTAATGGTGACGTCATTTATTAATGTTTTGTTTTATTGTTCGTTTTTCTACAAAGCATAGCAGAAAAAGTTCCGCTTCTGATAATTCATTAAACGATTTACTACTGACCCCCTTAGGACCATAGAGGGTGAATAAAATCAATAGCAGATTCGGCCTTTGACCTCGCCCCCTATTGATTATACTAACCCTCTATGGATACGTGGGGGGTCAATATCAAACCATATAAATTAAACATGTTAAATCATTCGAATTGGTTAAGATTGATTTGGATTTAAAATAACATTTTTATATTGCTATACATTTACTAGTGACCCGTGACAGATCATGACAAACCATCTAATATGGAGCTCACCATGCTTCTAACTACAAAACTAATATTATATACCCAAAGGATCTAAAGAAAACATCTAAAAAATCCAAATGGTTCGAGTATCATACTTTTTATTCTCTAAGAATTACAATCTGACAATTATATTGTGATGCATTCTATAAAACAATTTATAAAATATCTTTTACATTTGATATGACACAACATAGACAGTTGTGGACATTAATTTAAATAGTGTAAATAAAGTCCATCATGCGTTAACAATGATTTCAGACGTAACCGCAGAACATATACACATGTCATTAATCACATAATTAAATTTTGTTTGGTACTATCAATGACTTGTGTAGTTAGAAATAAAGCGGATAATAAAAAATGTAAGCAAATTATAAAATAAATCAAATGTATAGGTATGGAAAAATACATGCATTCCCTAAGGTTAACATGGTATGAAGATTTGTTCTCTCAGAAATTAATACTGTCTTTGGTGAACAAATCTCCAAAACTAATAGTAAAAACATGTTAAGTAATCAAGCGAAAGATAACATAGATTAATTGGATATTTCTGATGTATTTCCAGCCAAATCAAACATTTGTGTCTTGTATGACTGTTTATGTACTTGTGTTTGCTGAACAATGATTAAATCTTTATTCATAAAAGAGCAAGGGACAAAGAGATAGGAAAACTATATTGTAGATTATGTCGATCAGATTTCAAGAAATATTTCATTATCATTTAGCAACTTCGTAATAGGTCCCATATCCCATTAGCAGCGGTTTGACAGTTGGGTCCATATACACTATATACGAAATCATTTCTTGCTGCTCTCATGCAACTGTTCACAGTATAACGGCAGCTAGGATACATTGTTTTTGTATTTGTCCATCTGTATAAAACAAAATCATATTATTTCAATTGTCAAGTTATGTTATTTACAAACAAAAAGCCACATTTTCATTTGTAATATATTAGTTTATAAATTTCGATTTGTTCTTTGTCAGTTCGTTAGTGTAATAGATTGTTTCAAATAAAAAAAAAACATTAATATTTAGCATGTGTAAAACCAGCATTCAATATTTAAATATGATCGTTCCTAATGAAAGTTAATCAAGAAAAGCGTTTCTAAAATTGTATGTATTATTGTTTTTATTGATAGTACTGGGTTGATACCGCTGCTGGTGGACTATCAATCCACAATGGTATTATCCGCTTAGCAGTCAGTACACCGGTACTAACTGAATTTATTGTCAGCTATGAATACAGAATCTATTAACAAACTGAAGTTTCAACTCAATATAGGAAAGTTTACTATATTTATATCGAATTATTATTTAAGGTCCTTTCGGTAATATAGATCTTCAACAGTTTCGCTTGTTATATATTCTTTGCTTACAAATGTTTAGCAGCGAACGTTGATCAACGTTCTTGGTGAATGCCTATCAAGAAAACGGCTCCGGACGCATGAAATCTATAAAATTTGATACCATTTTTTAAAGGCATATGATCATTACAAACTAAACATCCAGTTTTATATTTCTAAATTTATGCCACATTTTTTATAGAAAATTTATCAAAGTGATAGCTACATTTGGTGATATTGGTTATCATTTGTCATGTTTAGATAAAATAATTTTACAATGTAGAACGGTTCAATGTAGCTTACCTTGAACTCATATAATCGGCATCCGTTATGACAGTATCAGAAGCGTCACCATAATCTTCGCCTTTGTGTATCAGCCATTTATCCTTCCCTTCCACGTAACGATCTATTGTCACAACAACCCCTGCGTGATGTAAATGGTAATTGTGTCTCTTTTTCCTCCTACTAGAAAATGGCAACCAGCCGAAATATGATGATGACGAGCTGCTCAAAGGTCTACAATAAGAAATTCGAAAATTTCTGATAACGGAAAAGCAAATCAATGTCACGGTATTGGACTGTTCATTACAACTTTCACGATAATAAAATTTCATCAGAAAATCTGTTAAACGAAAACACACACACATCATTTGGTTGTTTTTGAAAATTCGTAGTGCGATATCTGATAAAATCAAAAGAAATCAATGTCACTGAATTGTACTATTTTTACCTCTTTAACGACTCAAGGACTTCAGAAGATATGTGAAACATAGAAGAACACAAATAAACCTTCGGTTGTTTTCTTCTTCTTCACCTCAGCAACAGGCCGGTATTTGTTTTTCGCCCAAAAAAGGAGGGATGAATATAAAACCCATACATGAAAAGTACTCTTAGATGATAAATTTCTTAAATGGAATTTAATTTGTAGTTGGACTTTAAATAATCGACTAAATTGGTTTAAAATATAATAAATGGTCAAATTTCCACAACACAACTCAAAACGAATACTTAATATAATCAAACCATGCGATAGTTGGGCCGCCCCCGTCGTTTGGATACTATGATTTGTTTATTCGTCGGATACCGTTATTTGACTTCTCAGAATTGCTTAATCAGTAAGTACAAACCTTGTATAATACTCTGCTTTTGTCACCCGTGCATTAAAGAGTGTCCTGAGGCATGTATAATCTGAACAATCTACACAGAAAACAGTTTCGATAGATATCAGACAACTAATTAGCAGCAAAAATTTCAGCATATTCGATTCCGCCTTGTTTTACCTATAAAAAATTAATCGTTATGGCAATACAAAATGATGTATTATTTTATCTATCGAACTTTATATACTACTTATACGATAACTACCTTGACCATGGACTAATGTACCGTTTTGATATGAATTACGCAATTTCTTTTGAGTATTATTAGAAGGTCATTTTTAAAACAAGATACTAAATTGTCATTATTATCTATATTTTATCTTTAGACGTACTAGTTAGTCACTGGCATAATGTGCAGTGCACATATTAAGTGTACATGTTTCTTGATAAATATTAGTTGTGTCCAAACCAAATATTAATTTATTGTTTCTGTCATACAAACACTGAGTTGAAGTAAGTTGAATTCTACCAGCTTGGAACTCTTATTAATCTAGCTCACACTTCTAAAGACAAATTGTATCCACCTATGCAGTAGGTTAAGGTGTTCAAAAGTCCTATATCGATTGAGAGAAATTATATCCGGGATATAAATTAGAACCGAGGGAAACATATCAACTATAAGAGGGGAAAACATGAACAACAGGATGCGTGCAGTGCAACAAAAATAAACGCCTACATATAAAGTAAAGATGTTATAGATAATGCATATTTTAAGGTTTTTCTTGTCGAAGAACAATCCTGACACCCGAGGTGTGTTCTACGACAAGAAAAAACTTAAAATATGCATTATCTGACTTATATAGCGTCAAAAAATATTAATTTTATAAAGTTTTGTAAAATTTAGTATCCTATTTTACCGACAACACTAAAGTGGGATATTCCTTTCTAATGCGTTCAGGTTTTAAATACGCCCTGCGGCTCATTTAGAATTTCAAATAAAACTCAATAAATAATTTAGATATAAACCTTTTAAAAATTATTATCCATACACAATAAAAATATTACTGTAACTGCATGAAGTAAGACACAAATGTATTGTTACCATCCGATAACGGTGTATGACAAATACAAGACACATTGTAATTGTAAGTAATTTATTGTACCACATACAAATGTAGCTTATGGAAAAGGGGAGGGGTATGGTTTTTTTTCTTCTATTTGTTATGTTATTTCTATCGCGGAAAAGTGGTTATTTTTTTTAACAATTTTATTTGAATCGAATGAGATTGTCTTTTGAATAACAATACATTTTATTAAAAGATAATCTGGATATAATTATATACCCTCCGCAACTGACCCTTTCGTGAGTTACGTTAATGTTATTCAATAGAATATAAGATTATCTTATTAGTTGATCATTTGATAGAGTAAAAGGTATACGTAAATTGTAAAAAGTTAAGAACTGACACGAAGACGAATATAAATACATGTAGGTCACAGTATGGTTTCCTATTCAGTGTGTATCGTTCTGAACATGCATGCAATATTTGCCACTGGACGTTGAGCAAGCAGCCAAAAATCAGTCAACCTTTTCAGTTTGACTCAATAAGATTTTCAAAATCTTACACACGAATATGTTAAATCTGGATTTATTTTATGAAAGTCTACATTCAAATTCAATTGACATATATGATAATGTTTCTTTATTGTAGCGATAAATTAACAAAACTTCACGTTATTTGTTTCTAAAATTAAAATACGGGACTACAATGACGCTTTCTTTTACACCTTTCATCGATTGAACTTTAAAAAATAAATTTCCAAATCGGCAACAAAAAACTATTAGACGAATAAAGTTTTGAAGTAAATCATAGATTGCATGTTTATCAAGGAAAATAATGACCTCACACAGGTCATTATTTTATGCCTTAGAGCATATATCATTGAAACATGGTATCGTCCGGGTTGATTCTGAAAAAGAATGACCTGTCGTTCTGAAAGAAAATTACTCCATATAGGTATATAAACATTTGATAGCAACTGTCATACTCTCCATTCAGTACAGTAAAACACAAGCAAGAACACTCATTCCAGAGCAACGCACACACATATAATATAATATTCGATACAGCATGCATACCGCAAAACATCTTCCATCAACGACAGACACCACAAACAGTAACGTAATATTTACAGACATGAAATCTCCAACCTGATTTAACAATATTTAAAAATCCGGTCAAAACATTTTTTCATCACAATGATGGTACTGAAAGATAATTTATAATTATTTGGACTACAAACGGTCAGGCAAAACACATTATCCAACTGAAGCCATTGCAGAGTCATCGATCATAATTACATGAATGTTGGATATACACATCTGTTATTGTTATTTATCATATGATCCATGTTCATATATAAAAAAGAAGATGTGGTATGATTACCAATGAGACAACTATCCACAAAAGACCAAAATGACACAGACATTAACAACTATAGGTCACCGTACGGCCTTCAACAATGAGCAAAGCCCATACCGCATAGCGAGCCATGTATGCGAAATTTGTGTTTCAGTCATATAGGATTTTGGTAATAGCATAATTTTGAATCTCTTTAATATGTGTGTTTTCAGCAAAATGTTTGATGCACCAAGCTGTCTTTGTTTTGTTATTCATTTACTGAAATGTTTGTACTTTTTTTGGTCCACTGAGGCAGTTGTTCAAAACGGCGTGTCGTAGTTGCATATGCATAAGCTTTATTAACTTAATTTTGTCTATTTTTAACTATGCCGTTTGGGTCACCGACATAATTATTCAAATCAAAATATAATCAGTTTTTAAAGTGTACAATATTTGATACGCATATACGTAACTGTTACTTGTTTATCAAAGTTATATAATATTATATCGCGTCCTTGTTATAGAACGAGCTTATTTTCAGATCGTGTCCCAGAAATCAACTACATATAAAAGTGAAGCTGAAAACACCGAAACAAATTAAAATCAAAAATCAAAAAACACATTTAAAGTGAAAACGCCATGACAAAAACGAATAGTCTGAAAAGACAGGCAACAGTTAATAAACACAACAAATGCGGAATTGTAAACTATAGTTATGCAATACAGACAAAAAACAGGTTCATACTTTTTGTTTTGAGAACGTAGTAGGTTTATCTGTATGAAACACATATAAAAAGATACCAAAATGATAGTCTCTTTCGGAACATCTCATTCATAAAAAGGGACGGGGATTGTGACGCAAGGAACATATCCTAGTTCATCTGTAAAACAGTTATTTAATAGCATCCGTAAAATTTACGAAGGGATGATTTCAACTTCATCATTTAGAACTTGTGATTTAATTGCATCGAGCTTTGAACATCTTTTTGTTAGTTCTCTTTGAGGCTAAACAGTAGTATGACATACTTCATACAACTTGAAAGGTAAATTTGACATTTTCACCACTTCTTAATATGTCCAAAAAAAAACTGAAAGCTTTAAGTAAAATTCACTCGTTATCTTTCAATGAAATTAGACTTGTCCCTGACAGAGCAAGATTTTAAAAAACACCTCAATTTTTCTGTGAAAACTGTGGCTACGAGTTTTGATTGACAGACTGTTTTATAAATTTTGAAATTATTAAGAAACTATGGTTTATAATCAGTTTTTAAAGTGTACAATATTTGATACGTATATACGTAACTGTAACTTGTTTATCAAAATATTATATTGCGGTCTTCTTATAGAACGAGCTTATTTTCAGATCGTTTCCCAGAAATCACCAGTATCACCAGCCCAGTAGCCAGTACTCCGGTACTGGCATGAAAATACGAATTTTTTGTGTTATTAAATTTGCTTTTACAAAATGTTAATTTTGTAAAAGCAAATTGTCTATTAATCATGTTTTTCTTTGTCTAATATGTTCTCCTATTTATTTGTATTGTAGTCCTGTAATATTATGTTGTCATTTCAATGTTATATTTAACTTTGCCATTAAAGTGCGAGGTTTGGCATGCCACAAAACCAGGTTCAACCCACCACTTTTATTCCCCCTTTAAAAGTGTCCTGTACCAAGTCAGGAAGATGGCCATTGTTATATTATTGTTCGTTTCTGTGTGTGTTGCATTTTAACGTTGAGTCGTTTGTGTTTTCTCTTATTTTTGAGAAATTGAGATAAGACGTGGCACGGTACTTGTCTATCCCAAATTCATGTATTTGGTTTTCATGTTATATTTGTTATTCTCGTGGTGTTTTGTCTGATGCTTGGTCCGTTTCTGTGTGTGTTACGTTTCGGTGTTATGTCGTTGTTCTCCTCTTATATTTAATGCGTTTCCCTCGGTTTTAGTTTGTTACCCCGATTTTGTTTTTTGTCCATGGATTTATGAGTTTGGAACAGCGGTATACTACTGTTGCCTTTATTTAAAAATTATTATACATTAAGGATTGTATCTCCCTCATGCAAAGCTCCGATTCCTTTCACGGATTTGGCTATACTTTTTAGAACGTTAGGATTAAAGCTCTACATCTTTTATATAGGCTTTGGATTTTACATATTTTGGTCACGAGCATCACTGAAGAGACATTATTTGTCGAAATGCGCATCTGGTGCAGAAAAATTGGTACCGTTAATGTTATTTCAACTCCCTCAGGCAAAGTTGGCTTTATATGAATTTGGCTATTTATTTGAGGTATTTTTGACATATAGCTCTTCAACAGTTTCGATACTTATACATCTTCGGATTTCAAATGTTTGGCTTTGAGTGTTACTGATGAAGGTAAATCCAGAAAAGCACTTCGGACGCAAGAAATCGTTAAACCTTGTTGTTTTCAATTTTTTTCTTTATGGAGACTTCATTATGAAAACATTCATGAAACTCACTCCTTGCTAATGTATTTAAAAGGCATTTCAATTTTGAATTATCACATGCCCTCATATGATGAGTTTATCTACATAAAACAAGGTCGGGTTATTAAACAACCCGACCTTATTTTATGTTGATCATAAATAATATAATCTTGTAAAATTAAGGCAATTGGAGGTAAATTTGATAACCTACTAATATACCATACGTAACGTTTTATGGAAAGCCAAATGGTCGTTATAAAGGAGAATTTTAACATGTGTTTTACAAAGGCGTAACAGCCACCTCTATTGTAACCTCTTCCTCTGCGACCTCTGCTTCTAGATATATTTCCTTCTCCATGTTCTTTGATTCTCTTTTTAATCTCTGCACCTCCCTATCACATGAACCTTGCGTTTGATCATGTTGTTTTCTTGGTCTTGTTCTTTCTTCTTCTCCTTCTTTCTTGATATCTTTCATTTTTTTCTTTACTTCCCTGTACTGGTTAATTACTTGCTCTCCTGTATTTTTCTGCCCATTCTTCTCTTAACTGTCTACTCCTCTCGTTAAGTTTTACTATTGTCCTGGAACTGTTTTTGTTTCGGCTTTGTATCTCTTTTGTCGTTTCTTGCCAAATTTTGTGTATTTCTTCAGTGGCACTATCTACATATATCTTTGATTCAGTTGTTAAGAATTCCCTATATGATCTGTCATTTCTGTGTTGAATTGTTTTATTTTTTTCGCCGAAAAAAGTTTTTGCCTCGTCCGAGCCAAATATTGATGAGAAGGATGCATCCTTTAGTGCTGCATACACTGGCAGTTCATCATTTTGAAATCTTCTTTTGTCTCTGACTAGGGTTGATATGTGACGCCTTTTAGATGACAAATTATGATTGTTTTTCCACACAGCTATCAATAAGTGTTTCACCTTCATTGTCATTTCCAATGTCCCAACTATCCATGTCAAAGTTAATGGGTATTACAGTTATAGTTGGAGGTTGTGCACTTGGAATATCTTTAAATGCTTTGGCCATTTCTGAATCCGAATCTGACATTCTTTTCTTTAGTTTAAGACTTCGTCTGTGCATTTGATCAGTGACTGTTGTGTTATATCTACTTTTTGATCCTTGTAATGTAAACGATTTACGCATAACCAGGTGGTCGAATCCTCGTGAGAATCAAATTTGAACCGCTGACTTATATGTATAAGTTTAGAATATACAACATTCGGTTAATGCCATTTATATTTCTTGTCATTTGAATTGAATTGACATATCCTGTTTAGTACTTCCTGTATTCTTTTCATTTGGCGCATTTTAATTATTTGTTACTCAAATGTAAATTGTTGATGTTCTTCTACACTTTTATCATCTATTTGATATATTTTCAATGTCTTATCTTGTGGCCATTAGTTATTCCATATAGCTTTTCCAAAAAAAAAAAGAAGGACGAAAGATACCAAAGAGACAGTTAAACTCATAAATTTAAAACAAACTGACAACACCATGGCTAAAATTATATTTCATTTTCATGTCCATTATTTTGCTTTTTATGAGTACAATTAGACAAAGGGTTTTAATAAGTATATATGGAGATTGTCTAGTTAGACAATAATCAGGTAAGACCACGAAATGAAGCGAGACTCCAAATAACACTTTAAAATCAATCGGGTCCAGGACCAATCCAGTATATCTTATCAAAATCCTTCTTTTTTAATTCAATTTTATATGTGCATACAGTTAGAATGATTAACAGCTGATAAACTCAGTGTATGATAAATAATATATTTCCGGTTATGGAATAAATTCTTCAGCATTTATTTCCATATTTTTCTAGAAATTTACAATTGCATGTTTGCAGTATAATTATTGTGTGTGTACTGAAAAAAATGTGTTTTGGTTACGGTCATGTAGACCTAGCTAGGCTTATGCTCATCAGGTATCCCTAGCCTATATGTTTCCTCCTTTGTAATTTGTAGAATAATTCAAATTTGATTTCTTTTATGGGGATACGACACCTATTCATACGTTTAAGTTCGTTTCTGTCTTTTTTGTTTTTATCTGTTTTTCGTTATTTATTTCTCTCTTTATTTTAGCAATTCTGTAATTTTATTGTGTGTGATATTTTGATCTTTTATTTGATTTTATATGATCATATTATTTTCCATTTTAGAATTCGTTAAATATTCTATTAGATTTTTATGTCTTTTGTACGCAATAATCAGTGGTTTTGGAAAGATAGTTTTAGTATTTCTGTTTTGTTCAATAAGGTGCCAATGTTTCCTTAAAGCTCTACTGATTCCTTTAAATGCTGGGTAACATCTTGTTGCAAAAACGAGTGGTGGAGCCGCTTTCTTATTTTTATAAATGTATTTCAAAGTTTGTTTCCTTTCTCGTTTTGTTATATTAGTTATAATGTTGTCAATCTCATTTTCGTAATGTCCTCTTTTAAGAAGTTTATACTTAAAAAGTTGGACTTCTTTATTGAAGTCTTTTAGGTTATTGCAAGATCTTCTAAAACGAAGAATTTCTGCAGTAATGAATCCTTTAAATACGGATGTAGGGTGAGTAGATGTTTGTTCCAGGTATTGGAAATTATTAGTTGGTTTCCTATATAGTTTGACGTCTAAAATGTGCATTTTCCCCCATCGTTCACCTTTGAAGACAGTTATGTCTAGAAACTGTATATTTTCTGATGATATCTAATGTGTAAATTTGATTAATGGGTGTATAGTATAAGGGATGTCGAAAAAAGTCATAAGATTATCTTCACTGGAATCAAATAGGACAAAGTCATCGTCCCGATAAATTGAAAATGTGTGATATTGTTTTTAAACTGGAATAGATCAAGTATTTTTGAAACTATTTCAAACATTCTGATATCAGCTACACTAGGACTCATTCTGTTTCCCATAGGAATCCCACATCTCTGTTTGCATATAATGTTATTAAATTCAAGTTCATTATTTGTTAGAACGTAATTCAACAGCTCGAGTATTTCATTCTTGGGTGGAAGAGGTATATTATATTCACTTCCGACAATTTTTGACCATGCTTAGCGATATATGTAGGGCTGTATCTGTATAGTAAAACACCAAACTGCAGGATAAAAATTATTCATATGCCAAGAGTGTAACTTAAAGCATTATCAAAATCATATATTTTTTAGAAAAACTTTGAAATCTACTAGTGATCTTCTTCCGACAAAAGTTATATACAAGTTATTGTCAAGTAAGAGTCTAAACATCAAATACCTGTCCACATACTATTTGTCAAAATTTAGTTGCAGAAGTCAGTGATTTCTGCTATTAGAGGATATGTCATGTGATAAATCTATTTATAAAAAGTATAATACTTATATAAGTACTCTCCTTCTAAACACACACCATAACGCTGTGTCTGAATGGCTAATGTTATCTACGTTTTTTTACAAAAGAAAACAATACCACACAGCTATTCACATTGTTTAGTATTCTATTGAAATGTACACCGGCGAAACCTTTTCATTCCAATCATTTGTCAGATATTCATAATGAGCTCTTTTTTCTTTTAGTATTATGTTTTTTTCCATCAACTGTATTGTATTAACTGCTTTAAATAGGTATTCATCAAAGTTGATGTATATTTAGTCAGTATATGTCTGTGCATTTGTATATAGGAGGAATAAAAATTATAGCAATGTTAAAGATATTAATATTTTTTCTTTTTTCAAATCAATCACTAAACCAAGACTGACAGATATAGGAAGATATATTTTGAGTGGCAATGAGCAACTCTCTATCCAAGACACAAGTCACGAAGACTAACAGACATGAGAGTTATTGGTGGTCCCCAATTCGAAGATGCTGATTCTGTGGCTTCTGCTGCTGAACAATATACATGTAGTGATTTTGATTTTGTGTCTGAATCATAAGTCGTTCCTTTTTTTCGAAGGAATACCGGACGAGATATTCTTCAAGCCGGAAGTAACAATACCGGACGAGATATTCTTCAAGCCGGAAGTAACAATACCGGACGAGATATTCTTCAAGCCGAAAGTAACAAATTAACTTCCTTAATCAAATATAAATGTCTAGAAACCACATTTTTTTAATCAGCGTACAATAAGCTATCATTTGACGCAAGAGATGACATTTTTAACGGAATTTTAATATTTTTGTTTCAAAATAGATCTGTTTAGGTGGAAAGACCTGCAATATTTTCTCTTCAACATTTGGTTTAAATTATTCAAGTATCCATGTACGGTACATTTATAGATACAGGTCGTAATTTTATTATAAGCTTTAGCGGTTCTCAAAAATATTTGACCTACTCGTAATCCACTTCATAAAGCTATTTAAACAACGAACCTGATTGGTGGAACGATAGAATTTTTCCGGGAAATATTTGTCTTATCAGTGTTGAACTGTATACTTGTTTGTTTTACAGTAATTTTTAAACGTAATTTTTATCATAGGAGGTACTCTGCTGGAACTTCAGTTATTTTTATACAGTTTTTCTTATTTGAAATTTAGTATTATTACCTCTCGCAAGTATCCATTAACGAAGGAAAGGATGACGTCGTAAATTTGTAGTTATTTTATTTTTAAATCAACTTCTCATATTAGCTGGTACATGTAGCTGATTGCTGTCATCCTGTAACATAAATGCGAAGTGAAAACAAGTGTTGGTTCATATAAATAACTGACATTTTACCAATTTCTCAGCTAGAAATATTTTGTTAAAAGAACAAATAAACAATTTGACTGTTATCTCAATGATTAAATGATATTAACAAATACATTCAAAATATTTCTTTCACATCAAACAAACTACAATAAATCAGAACCTAACAGGACACTGTGTAAAAACTGACCTGTAGATTTCCCACCAGTGACATAACAACCATTTCTATGTCAAATATGTTGAAAACTTAACTACAATGATATAAGTATGATGTAATAATCGTGTTGTCATTTCTAAAATTAAGTAACTTTGGTGTACATTGCATACATAATTCAAAATTCTATTGCTTGTTCATTTTCTTGCTAGGTATCAGTCCGAATTGTACCACCTATATCAATAGAATGAATAATGGCTTTCTATACCGACTTAATCCACGAAATCGGTATCCAGCTAATATAAATGAATCCACAGTAAGTTTTATTGAGGTCAACTTGAAGTTTACATGTAAAACGTGGTTTACTAAGTTATGGTTTTGTTAGATTGATTCCGATTAATTATATTGAATGTCCTTTTGTTATCTTTTGTCTTTTTTTTGTTGATCAGTGCCAATTTATACCACAAATATTAGGGGTTATGAGCACTATCTATCTATGTAGCAAAAGGTTATAATGACGGTTTGAATACTAAACTTTGAAGACTAACTCAGAAACTTAAGGACTGAAGGTAATGTTTGTTAGTTTGACGACGAGATTTAACGTCACTTGTTTCTGTTATCTCTTCAAGAAATATAACAAAATATTAAACATTTGAATTAGTACTATTAATTAATAATTCAGTATAAGTTTAAGGCAATGTCTGCTTTCTTTTAGAAATTGAAAGAATGAAAATTATCTACACTTCATTTATGGACTACAGTTTTTCTTTTTTAACATAAATTGTATTTTTTGTTTTTTAATTAGTTTGAAGATATTTAGCATTGACATAATAACATATACTATAAACTTTTTTCTAATATATATATTATTGCTGTACTTACAAATATACTACTTGTGATAAACAGTCCAATCAAAAAAAAAGAATCTGTTTATCATATATCATATACGAAGAAGAACAAAATGATGTAAAATATAAATAATTACGCATTAGGTGTTCTTGTTGCTCTTGAGAACATTTTTGGATGGAATTCTTAGAAAGAACTTTGAATGGTTACTACTCATATTTTCCGAGATACTATCAATAGATAATTGAACCATATTAATCAAAATATGCACAGCTGATGCATGCATATATAAATTTAATATGTATTATAATATTTGTTTTACCAAATGACTCAGTGCAGATGCAGAACAAATATATGTTGTTGAATATTTGATTAAATTTCAGAATCTGATGTTATTGTTAATATCTGATATGTGATAAAAAACAAAATATTATTTTTATTATTCATCATGCATATTTGAATATACCATAAATATAAACTTTTTTGTACGAGGCTGAGAAACTGGGGAAGGGCGAGGTTCTCTTAAGCCGTTCCCCAGTTTTATGCCGATGACAAAAAATGTTTATATTTTTCTGACATTGACCTAAATATTGTTTTTATACTGCAAATGAAATTAATACATTGATTGGTATTCAAATTGTAAATTTAATTTTAAACTTATAATTATCCCTTAATGAACCTCTGACTGTAGAAAAAGTATTTCATGATAAAATTGACATTGCACAAAATATAGCTGTGTTACTAAAAAAACCTAGCAGTATTTGGCACAACCTTTTTCAACTTTTGATCCTCAGAGCTGCACAACTTTGTCCCCCTTTTTCTGACTTTCGAACTTTTATATATGGGCGTCACTGGTAAGTCTTGTTTGGACTAGGCGCGTTTTTGACGTAATGAATTTTAAACCTGATGCCTTTTGTTATCTATTATTCATGTGTTTCTTTGCCTAATACGTTGTGCTATTTATTTGTATTGTAGTCCTGTATTATTATGTTGTCATTTTAATGTTATATTTAACAATGCCATCGAAGTGCGAGGTTTGGCATGCCACAAAACCAGGCTCAACCCACCATTTTTTTCTTTTTTAAAAATGCCCTGTACCAAGTCAGGAAAATGACCATTGTTATATCATAGTTCGTTTCTGTGTGTTTAACATTTTTACGTTGTGTTTCCGTTGTGTCGTTTGTTTTCTCCTATTTTTGAGTGTGAATTCACATTACTATAAGACGTGTCACGGTACTTTTCTATCCCAAATTCATGTACTTGGTTTTGATGTTATATTAGTTATTCTCATCGGATGTTGTCTAATGCTTAGTCCGTTGCTGTGTGTGTTACATTTTAATGTTGTGTCGTTGTTCTCCTCTAATATCTAATGCGTTTCCCTCAGTTTTAGTTTGTTACCCCGATTTTGTTTTTTGTCCATAGATTTATGAGTTTTGAACAGCGGTATACTACTGTTGTCTTTATTTACTATATTTAGGAAATAAACACAACTGGTTGCAGTATAACATAAATCATCATTCCATAAAAGATATTGTTGTTTTATATCTCCTTAAAAGTATTGTAAATGTGTTATATGTATTAGTTCAAAATCAGTCATTTGGTTAGTGGTTGCTAAAGCCTGTTCATGTGCCGAAGTAAAATCGGATATAATATACAAATTGTGTTTCTATTTCTACTGAATAATTTATAAATTTCTTTGTTGAAATAGTGCGTGAAAATGCCTGTCCAAGTCTGGAATATGACAGTTGTTAATTCATTTGACGTGTTTTATCATTTGATTTTGACATTCCTCTGAGTTCAGTAATTTTGTAATTTTCCTTTTTGCATATCATATCCACACACCTAGTTTGACCTTTAAATGAATGTTTGATTTATTCGCCATATGTTATTGTCTTTGTGACTATCTCTTTGTGTAAGTATAATTCTGTCTTTCTTTATTTTTTTTTTTTTCTTCATTTAGGAGTCAATAATCCTATTAAACGAAGAAAGCATGAAGTAAAAGGTTTTATAGTTGTTGACTTTTTAATAATCATTTTGAGACTTATACTAACATTCACCATTTTTTGTCTGATTATACATTGCTAATTATGCCTAAACATCAGTTAGATCGCATTTTTATCTAACATTATGAAATATTTTATATGGGTCAGTGTTAAAAACTTTGACATGTTTGAAAAAGAAATAACCCGGCGTTTGTTCCAACAGGTGGTTATGGTTTTCGGTCAAACTTCTGTAAATCTTCTGTCAATTTGAACAAGACGCGAACTCACACACAAGACTAATAAAGGCTCTAGGTTCTTGACAGGAATAAACATATTTTGTAAGTTCTCAACTCATGTACCTGTAACTAATGTAGAATGCAATAATACAAAGCAAAACACGTTGTAAAACTCAGTATAATGAACTCCGAGACTGATGTTACAATATGTAGCATATGAAACTAAGCAGAGTAATAATGGTCACATGAATTAACATAGGACTAATTGCAGTTCCTTGACATTTATTGAACTAATGATTCACCATGACAAAATAAATTTCAATCCGGTAGCGGTTTAGCATCATTGCACCATCTGTTATATATAACACAAGGAGAACATAGTCGGGACCATGACACCAACTACACAGGGAAACTTCATTCACATCAATTTCAAGTGAATTTAAATTCATGTTAATTTCACGTAGAGTTTAAATGAATTGAATTTGACCTCAAACGAGCTTATACATGGAATTCACATGAAATCAGATAACTGACTTGAATTTCACATGAAAATGACATGAATTCTTTTACGTAAAAATCACATGATTCTTTAAAAAAAAAGAAAAAACAATTCAAACATATCAGAATTTTCAAATTTAAGTAAAGTCATCAAAAATACCATTTTTTTAAAAGTTCATGTGAGATTTTCTTGTAAGAATCATGTGAATCTAAAATACACCGAAAACAAAAAGAAAAAAAGGAATTTACTTTATCATGTTTATGTCATTAACGTTACCTTGGAAAATCTATATTTAGGTACAGAGACGCTGTTCCAAAATCTTATACTAAACTTACGGTGCCGCCGTTTATATAAAGTTTTATAAAAAAAAGAAAATTTCATAGGCTTTAAGCCAATGAGAAATCAGAAAATGTATAGTCATAACAATTGATTACCAGTTTGTATTGTTCTAACTGTACTAGTCAGTTAAATAGACAGTTTAGTAGTGAAGCATTACTAGACGATGAAATGTATCTATGTTTGTATACTAAATCATCTTTTGTAACACCTCCGTTTAGAATTTAAGTCAAAATATGACCCGGAACAAACACAAATCTCTGACAAATTCTTAAATGTTATGTTAGGTATGAGTAACAGGGCTGTTTGTGTATGGCTGTTGTAAGAAAAAAAAACGTGTTTGTAGTTGTTAATTGGAACAAATCAATCAAGAACTTTGGTAGGCCATAAACTTAATATATTAATACAAGATAAAATGATAAAAAGTATATGTATTGACAAAAATTAGATTGAAATTTTTTTAATTGACCAGGTACATCAAAGCATAAGTTCGTGTTTTGCACTTTTATTCACCTAATACATATCGGCATATTTGAAATAGTAAGTTATTTCAAAGCGCTTATATTCTGTTTATGGTTTTTGTTGTTTAATATGGAGATATGATCATGGAGGTGAATTTTTATAGAATTGTTAAGATGCAGAAAAGAGCTCGTAGGATTTCACTGGAGTAATCAAGGCTGATACATATTCAAAGTGCTTAATAAGTTAAGTTTCAAATCTAGGATTTTGGTTTGAATATTGTTCATATAGATTTTTTAATAATAAAGCACATAATACCTTACAGAGCTTTGATGTTTCATTTTAGAATTACATTGGAAAATATTCAATATTTAAATATCAATTATTAACGCGTGTTTATTTGCTACGTTAATCTGCAATATTCACTATTTGGTTTGCTTAACAATTTTCCTATATAATGTTCCATAAATGCATTATCTATATTTCGTAACACCTCTCGAGTCGTGTCTCTTAAATGTTTTCAACAAATAAAGTCTACAATATTTTTCAAAGCATGGATGTATAACGCACACTTTTAAAGTGAATCTAATTTATATCCATCAATATCTAAAAAAGGAAAAATTCATTAAATTAATAACCAAATGCACACATCTATCCTTACATTAAAGGGAAGCAGTACTCAGCTTTTAAGAGAGCCGAAACTAGTTACATAGATCATTCAATCTCGAATTGATAGGATAGTTAAGGGTTTGTTGCTGATCAAAGCTGTACCCAACCTTTTTTTTATATACTTGACTTGAATTTCACATGAAAATGACATGAATTCTTTTTACGTAAAAATCACATGATTCTTTAAAAAAAAAGAAAAAACAATTCAAACATATCAGAATTTTCAAATTTAAGTAAAGTCATCAAAAATACCATTTTTTTAAAAGTTCATGTGAGATTTTCTTGTAAGAATCATGTGAATCTAAAATACACCGAAAACAAAAAGAAAAAAAGGAATTTACTTTATCATGTTTATGTCATTAACGTTACCTTGGAAAATCTATATTTAGGTACAGAGACGCTGTTCCAAAATCTTATACTAAACTTACGGTGCCGCCGTTTATATAAAGTTATATAAAAAAAAGAAAATTTCATAGGCTTTAAGCCAATGAGAAATCAGAAAATGTATAGTCATAACAATTGATTACCAGTTTGTATTGTTCTAACTGTACTAGTCAGTTAAATAGACAGTTTAGTAGTGAAGCATTACTAGACGATGAAATGTATCTATGTTTGTATATATACTAAATCATCTTTTGTAACACCTCCGTTTAGAATTTAAGTCAAAATATGACCCGGAACAAACACAAATCTCTGACAAATTCTTAAATGTTATGTTAGGTATGTGTAACAGGGCTGTTTGTGTATGGTTGTTGTAAGAAAAAAAAACGTGTTTGTAGTTGTTAATTGGAACAAATCAATCAAGAACTTTGGTAGGCCATAAACTTAATATATTAATACAAGATAAAATGATAAAAAGTATATGTATTGACAAAAATTAGATTGAAAATTTTTTAATTGACCAGGTACATCAAAGCATAAGTTCGTGTTTTGCACTTTTATTCACCTAATACATATCGGCATATTTGAAATAGTAAGTTATTTCAAAGCGCTTATATTCTGTTTATGGTTTTTGTTGTTTAATATGGAGATATGATCATGGAGGTGAATTTTTATAGAATTGTTAAGATGCAGAAAAGAGCTCGTAGGATTTCACTGGAGTAATCAAGGCTGATACATATTCAAAGTGCTTAATAAGTTAAGTTTCAAATCTAGGATTTTGGTTTGAATATTGTTCATATAGATTTTTTAATAATAAAGCACATAATACCTTACAGAGCTTTGATGTTTCATTTTAGAATTACATTGGAAAATATTCAATATTTAAATATCAATTATTAACGCGTGTTTATTTGCTACGTTAATCTGCAATATTCACTATTTGGTTTGCTTAACAATTTTCCTATATAATGTTCCATAAATGCATTATCTATATTTCGTAACACCTCTCGAGTCGTGTCTCTTAAATGTTTTCAACAAATAAAGTCTACAATATTTTTCAAAGCATGGATGTATAACGCACACATTTATATCCATCAATATCTAAAAAAAAAATTCATTAAATAATAACCAAATGCACACATCTATCCTTACATTAAAGGGAAGCAGTACTCAGCTTTTAAGAGAGCCGAAACTAGTTACATAGATCATTCAATCTCGAATTGATGGGATAGTTAAGGGTTTGTTGCTGATCAAAGCTGTACCCAACCTTTTTTTTATATACTTGAAATAACAAAAATGGATATCATGTCATTAAGTTTTGACAAACATATACATATACATATAGCTTTTATGATAACGCTTTTTATTGGAGAGATAAATTGATTTTAGAGTGACGTCCATTTTCATTGAACTAGTAAACAAATTTATTTAGGGACCAGCTGAGGACCACTCCAGATGCGGGATTATCTCGCTGCGTTGGGACCCATTAATTGCCTTCGGCTGTTGTTTGATCTTTGATCGAGTTGTTGTCTTTTGACACATTCCCAATTTACATTCTGGTGTTTATTTGACAATCATCTAATGTATTCACAACACTGGTTTCAATCGCATCTGTGAGGAAAAAAAAGTCGTCTGATTAGTTTCATACACATATGATTGATAAGCCAGTTTGTAATTTTCATATACATTTTCGACTTAATTAAATTATATAAATCGTGAAAAAGAATCATACTCCAGTGACTTATTACTAACACTAATTGCAAGAGCAAAACATACACATTAAAAAAATCGTATCTATTAAGTATTAAGTACTACAATGAAAAATGACATGAATAGATCGCCGATATTGTTTTAAAAAATTAAAAGAACTGACAGAAAATGTAACACAAACATAAATCTTAATTATGTTCATCTAGTGCAATTGTTGCATTATACTTAATAATTGTAGGTCCGTTTGGTAAGTATAAAATAAATAATGTCGAAAATCGTGATGTCTGTGTTTTTGACTTGTTAAGACTGTATAACATATCTGCGCCTTATTTCGTATCTTCTCAACTTCTTGCTGGGGTTTGTATTGCTTAGTCCTTATATAGTTACTTTCTATGTGATGTGTTGTGTATTGTTGATGCCTGCTCTTATGTTTTATAAGCCAATGGGGTTGCCAGTATTTATTTATTTTTTTGCCTTTGTGTTTAAATACTGTATGCCTTTGTTATCTTTGTCCTATCTTCAATATTGGGTTCTTGCACTCATTTTGAATCTAACAATTAATCGAATATCAGACATATTTTATAGATTCATATATAAATTGAGTGGCCTTTTAGATTTTTAAATTATATCTCTGTTTATAATTTCAACAATATTTGTCTTCACATTTTGTTCTTATGTGTGACAGGAGGAGCGTCACAATCGTATAATACGCAATCCTGAACAACCATTGCACACCGTTCTGTTTTCCGTTTCCCATATTTAAATGATAAACATAAAATCAATTATGACGAAGTTGAAGGCAGTAAGTCTAGGTGAACGTTCGGCATTTATCATTTTACAAATCCGATACCATGTGTTCGGCTATCAAAGTCCCGTATAAGAAATGTGGGAACCATTTAAACGAGAAAATATACGGCCTAATTTATACAATACAATTGAAGGGAAATATATATGACAGACAAAGACCAACGAGATCAACGTGTTACTGGAAATTAGTTTAGAATGACCACATACGTGTGAAGAATGTGGCGGAAAAACAAGTTTGCGAGTGATGTACAACCAACTCCCTTTCTTTTTTCCCCTCCGATCGCGATAATCAATAACCTGAGAAAGAGGTGTTGCAGCACAATATAAAACAAACGGAAAACACACACTCAGTATATCGTTAGAATCAGAACCTTTTTATTCAAATTTTTAGTTGTTCTATTTGTTGTATTTGTTGATATCTTATCTGCTTGTGTCTGATCACGGAACTTTATAGCAACAACAAATTGAACCAATACCAATAGCGTTGCCTTGAACCTTATTTGAAAAATATATAGGATAAAGAACAGTTTACAAACAAAATCTGAAGAAAAACAAAACCAGACTTCGATACATAGATTAAATCATAAAAGGTAAATTTATTATTGATTTTATCATTTCCATAGATTTTCAAATATTTCATCGATTTCAAAATAATGTCTGTTATATCACTTAGTAAAGATAAAGGTGTATTTAAAAGATAATTTATTTTGTTAATATCAAGTGTATGTATACTTTGAATAGAACTGAAAGTGGATATCAGGGAAGTCCCCGTG
This sequence comes from Mytilus edulis, assembly GCA_019925275.1. Classification (NCBI taxonomy): domain Eukaryota; kingdom Metazoa; phylum Mollusca; class Bivalvia; order Mytilida; family Mytilidae; genus Mytilus; species Mytilus edulis. The sequence continues at coordinate 123,974,707 of CM034361.1, read as the reverse complement.
ACCAAGTCCGGGATACTCAAGTTGGATTAGACAATCAAAATGGCAGGTAATAACGCATTTTCTCCTCTTCATTTCATTAATTCTGTTCTACCAATTGTTCATTTACAACAAAAGTTAACCTATTAAATATGTGGCTATCTACTCAGCTTTACGCATTAACTTTGCTGAATAAACTGATAGATAATACCATGCTCGTAAGGATGCATTAATTATGGAAGAGAAAACATGACGAGAAAGTAGAGATCATCAGAAAACAGACAATTTCCGTTATCTCGTCCCACAGCAAAGAGTTACCGTAGGATACAAGACGTTCGCTAAGTAAAGTGTGTCGTCGGATCTTTCTGAAAAATGACAACGTAACGATCTTCTACAAGTTTTAATAAGACATATTATGGCACAGTTTTTATATAAAATCATTGAGCTCTGGTCTTTTCGTGTGCCAAATTTTTAAAAGGCGGCTAAACATATGTTTGTAAACTTGTAACTTTGTTATATGTATATCGTATTATATCTGTATCATTGTTACTTATTTTAATAATGTTTAGCTAATACTGTCGTATGATCAATGATGATATTACACATAATTCGTCAACAAAAATCAAAAATAAAGAAAAAAGTTTTCTGAAGGGTATTTGACTACAAACGCCCTATGTTAACCACATATAACTTTGGAATATAATAGTTATCAAAGGTACCAGGATTATAATTTAGTACGCCAAACGCGCGTTTTATCTTCATAAGACTCATCAGTGACGCTCATATCAAAATATGTATAAAGCCAAACAAGTTCAAAGTTGAAGAGCATTGAGGATCCAAAATTCCAAAAAGTTGTGCCAAATACGGCTAAGGTAATCTATGTCTGGGATTAGAAAATCCTTAGTTTTTCGTAAAATTCAATGTTTTGTAAACAGGAAATTTATAAAAATGACCACATTATTGATATTCATGTCAACACCGAAATGTTGACTACTGGGCTGGTGATACCCTGGGGGACGAAACGTCCACCAGCAGTAGCATCGACCCGGTGGTGTAAATAGTTATCAAAGGTACCAGGATTATAATTTAGTACGCCAGACACACGTTTCGTCTACATACGACTCATCAGTGACGTTCATATCAAAATATGTATAAAGCCAAACAAGTTCAAAGTTGAAGAGCATTGAGGATCCAAAATTCCAAAAGCATAGAATAATAAAAAACAAAACATAATTGGACTCACATTGATAATTATGTTCACCTGCCTCTAATTTTCATTGAGAAAAGGCCAGTTTCATTTTTGCCAAAATGCAGGTCTCTAGTTGTCTATTTTTTGCATCATATTAGAAAAATAACCACTCTTTGGTATAAAGCGAAAACATTTCATTTAACGGTACATTATAGACTTCATGTGTTGATGATTTGTGTTTTGTTTTGTTAATTCCGTTGTGAAGTCCTCACCGTAAGTTTTAAATAAAGAACAGCAATAGCACTGCTGTTCCTTTACTTCTTGTGTGAAATTGTGTTATCGATAAATACCCGATATCCTTTGTTTAGCAACTTTTTATATTCATTTTTCGAGCATTTTAAAATCAGTAAAATATGTGTTTCAAAGTATAATCCAAGTGTTCAGTAAATAATAAGAGCACACGATCGAAAATTGTCTTTGATCAATACAAAAGTATGCGATTCGAAATGTTTTGTAACTGAAAACTACTCTCTTTTTCGGATCACAGAAAGCATTCATAAATATCTGAGAGCAGTTATAAGTATTCGTTTTATGCGTTGAACGCGGAATCGATTTTTGTAAAAATTGAGAATAATGTCATACAAACGAGACAGGCACAAAAATTGAAACCGAAAAGGACAAGTATGCCTGAAGAAGACCCATCCCCCAAAAGATAATAAAATACTGCAAAAGAACACAAAGTTGACAATTGTACATCATTAAATATCAAACGGTTCGAGTAATAAAAGTAACAAAACAATAAATGAAAAAGCAATCATACGAAACATATTAGCATTAAACGAATGATCAAATTATCAAATAAAATAAGAGGATAAAGAAGGGATGATTTTTTATGTCTTATATTTACAAAACGAACAAATCAATATTGCTATTACGTTAATCAACATTTTATGCTTTCAAATGTGTCTTTTACTTTACTATTACAACGTTTATAACATTAATATATTGAACAGAAAATACTTTCTGTCACCTTATGTGACATTTGAGATTTTGAAAAAGATATCAATTGCGTTACGATATTACTTTTATCATTCTCTATATTTGTATAATACAAAGATCTCTATTCAGATAAGGAGTTTATGAAAACAAATGAAATAAGGTAAATGAAAGGATCGATTTTTCGAGTAAGATAATGCCACAAACAATTCAAATAGATTAATTAGAATAACAGATGGATATAAAGTTGAAAATATTGAGTTTACACAAGAACCGATAAAAGTTTTAGGAATATAGTTTGGACTTAGTAAAAATGAGTGTAAAATATTAAATTTGCAACGACCATGACGACAGTACGAAAAATCTGAAAAAGAAATAAAAGATTGGAATAAAAGAAATTTAACTATGTGAGGTAAGTTAACTCTTGTTAAATCATTTACCTTTACCGAATGTCACTTATGTTGCATCAGTATTCGAAATTGATGAAGAATACCATGCAAAATTAAAAAAAAATAATATATAGATTTCTATGGAACAATATACAAGAAAAAGTTAAAAGAGTTATAATAAGTAATAACTACAATGATGGCGGACTTCAAATCATAAACATAGATAAATATCTGGAATAGATACATATTATTGAGTTACAAAACTTATGCTGACATCGGATTCGGACTTCTCTTCAATTGATTTTAAATATGCGTATTGTTATGCGTTTACTTTTCTACATTGGCTAGAGGTATAGGGGAGAGTTGAGATCTCATAAATATGTTTAACCCCGCCACATTTTTCCACCTGTCCTAAGTTAGGAGCCTCTGGCCTTTGGTAGTCTTGTTTTAAGTTTAAATTTTGTTTCTTGCGTATAGTTTAGTATGACGTCCATTATCACTGACCCACATTATGTAAGTATATGCCTGTCCTAAGTCAGGAGCCTGTAATTCAGTGGTTGTCGTTTTTTTAATGTGTTACATATTTGTTTGTCGTTCATATTTTAAATAAATAAGGCAGTTAGTTTTCTCGTTTGAATTGTTTTACATTGTCATTTCGGGGAATTTTATAGCTGACTATGCGGTATGGGCTTTGATCATTGTTGAAACCATACGGTTACCTAAAGTTGTCAATTTATGTGTCATTGTGGTCTTCAGTTGAGAGTTGTCATATTGGCTATCACACCACATTTTCTTTTTTATATAATTTATATTTGTTTAGGGGCCAACTAAAGGGTACTGGAATTTCTCGCTGCAATGAAGACCTATTAGTGACCTTCTGCTGGTGTCTGTTCTGTGATCGGGTTGTTCTCTAATTGACATGTTCCCCATTTCCATTCTTAATTTTATCATCGATAGCGAAGATCTATTACCCAATTGAAAAGTCTTACCAACATCTTATTTTGATAAATTTGAACAAAAATGTCTTATATTCAAAATGGACTTCAGCTATATCAATTTGATCAATAAACTGAAAGAAATAACTCCACAATTTTACGTAAGAATATTCATATCATGGAAAAATATGAAAATCTGAAAAAGAATCATATCAACTATCATATAGACAAATTAGACAGCAACTTATATCGGGCAATAAGAATATTAAGTTAAACGGTAAATGTCTAATTTAAAAAAAAAACGGATACACAATAAAATTTTATTTATAAATTTATAAGATAATACATGTAAAAGAAAATTTAAACAACATTTGATTTTAGATAATCTTTTCTTTATTTAACAAAACAAAAGGTGTCAATTAAGCAAAATTATAATTTTTTTTCAAATCAGCTTGGATTTTCATCAAAATTTTCAGGTATCTGTATTATATGTTAATCTTACAAAAAGCCGGTTGTTTTGTATTTTTGTATTTTTGTTTATTGCTCTTTTAAATTCAGCGACTCTGTTGAAAGATAAAAAAAAAAAGCAAACATTTTAAGTTTTGACAAAATTCAGATAAAAACCTTGGTATTTTTTGTAAGATAAATGTATTATGGAGATAGCTGTAGGTTTTGATGAAATTCCTAATTGCTTTTAAGATGACTACCTGAATGTAGTCCGAATTGAAATCATAGCTTTTTTTACCTCGAATAATCGAACCTTTAAATTTGACATTAATATGTAAAACAACATAACAAGCCGGGATTCAGTAAGAACAACATACAACTGAGATAGCAGTACAGTTTCATGAAGTTAATTTGAAAAAAAAATAAACACATTTAAAACTGATATAGTCTGAAGAGACAATCTTATTAATAAAATCCTTAAGTTAGATAGCAATTTACCAAAGTACTAAATAACCTGACATTCTTTAAGATCAATTCATGTATGTCATACATGTTTTTTTAATAAATACTATTGTAAATTATCAAGCCATAGTCATTTTCTCGCTTGAATTTCTTAATTTACATATTTGTTATCTGGTCTTTTTATAGTCCAATATATGTTTTGTTTATTGTTGAAAGGAGTTCCATGACCTTTGATTGGTTTTATTTTTGTCATTTGAACTCAGATGGCTATATGTGTTTTTAACTGTCATACCATCTCTCTCTTTCTCTTGATATGGATTGTAATGGTATTATATCAATCTTGTTGGTTTGTCTTAAGAAATCAGATCAGTGTATACATGTTGGTCTTTGTCGCGTTAACTTCTACAATATTTAAAAATATATTATAATTGAATTTCATTATTTCTCTAGATTTTCAAATGTTTAATGTTCAGTATACTATAAGTATACTTATTTTCGCGGTGTATTTATATCCACGAATTTCGCGGTTCAACTCAAAGGCAATTATTATAAAACCGCGAAAATAAATACCTGCAAACGTGTTTGAAATACAGTATTTAAAACATACAATACAAGTTAGATCATTACATCAAAATAAGTGTATTAAGGTAACATGTTTGTTGAAATATCGATTTCAAATGAACTATAAATAGAAACTAAAGTACGTTTTATGGAATTCCCATTCAACAGTTCAGTGTACATAAAGTTCGAGTTTACAACAAAAATGGCAGGTAATACTTAATCAATAACACTTTGTCTTCATTCATTCTATTGGTTTCTGTTTCAACTACGATTCATTAACAACAAACTTCAATATACTAAACCAATAAAACATATGTTACAAGAATATTGAAAGTGTTGCTTGTAACCATTTGAAATAAGAAAATAGCATACGATGAAGAACTGTTATCAAATTTCTTATTTAAAGGAATCCAAAGTTAGAAAATAAATACAATAATTTCAATTAAAAGAATGATTAGAAAAAAGTAAATTCATAATTGAATTTTATTATTACTTTAGATAATCAAAAGCTTAGTGTGTAATCAATTTCAAAGTCCACGCAGGAAGTTCAGTTTATCAATGTGTCTTTGATAACTAAATTAGAACCACAGTGTATTTGTATGGTAATCTATTTGGTTGAATATCGATTTCCCATGAATTTTAGATAGGAACGAAAGTAGATTTTATGGAATTCCTCGTCACTGGTTAAGGGTATTCCTCGTCACTAGTTAAGGGTAAATAAAGTTGGAGTTTATAACCAAAATGTCAGGTAATAACCCATTTTCACCTTTTCATTCCATTCTGTTACACCAACAGTTCCTTTATAACAAACTTTGGTTTATTAAATATGTTCTTTAATAAAACACAAGCCTATAATGCAGCACTTAGCAATGATAGATGCTGTCATGCTCGCAGGACTATCAACGCCTTATGAATACATAATCTATTTGGAAGAAACAGCATGAACGGCTTAAAAAGAGAAAGGAAAAAAAGCAGAAAATAAATAAAACCAACCAGGAGTAAACATAGAAATCTGGATATGTGTAGGTTAGGTAGCAAAAAACAATTACGAAAAATGATAAAATTTTACCCTCGAATTTTTACCATTCCATTTTATTTGCTTTATAACTTTGTTTGTGCTGCTTAGTCTTTAGTTTTATATGTTGTGTCTTGTGTACTATTACTTGTCTGTGTGTCTTTATAATTTTTAGCCATGGTGTTGTCAGCTTATTTTCGATTTATGAGTTTGACTGTCCCTCTTGTATCTTTTGCCCCTTTTTTCAAACTAAGCCTTCTGTTGTGTCATATATGTGCATCGCATATGTGTGTAATCAGTAAAATCTGTTTGTAATGTATCCATGGCAACAATCTGCATTTAATTGCTATGAAATATTGCAACAACAAAAAACAACAAAAAAATAATTAAAATTTCAATCCTTTGGAGTGGTACCTTTTCTGATACATATATTTATCAAAAGATAAAATCATAGTTATTTGTCTTTCATCTCATTTTTCTGGTAAAATTGCGTCAAACATTTCGTGCGAAAAATATTAATTTCTAAACATATGGACAGTCAGGCTACAAAAAGACTGAAAGTCAAAAAAGAAAATAGCCAAAAGAATGTGGAAAAAATAATCTTGATGTTCTTAAAACCCCTAATTGAAGCCTTTATTACTCATCATCTGTCTAGAAATAATTTAATTGCACAATTACTTTCATATTGGAAAAATCAATCATGGCCAAAATGCGAAACTCCTAACTGTGTATTGCTTTGTGTATTACTACGCAAAGCAACATCAGTCGTATAATATAGTACATCCGTACACAGGATTTACAGAACCATTGATATCCGTATATTTAAAAAAAAAAACTATAATATAAGGTATACACACGAAATATTCTCTCTTATTTGTTTATTAGAGAATGCAGTCGTTAATATCTTTACCTAAAACTATACGTGAAAAAAGACCAAAACTCGGGATATGACAAAAATGAATCAAAATTTTGTATCACTAGTTATATCACATAATGATCAGTTTTTGTGCAAAATATAGTTAACAAAATAAAACATCTATAGGCAACTTTTAAAACTTTGCAAACGCACTAATTCATTTTTTTTTCACAGAATCTGCGATCATTAAGACATCAATAGATCTGTATCATTATCTATGTCAAAACATTGTTGGAACAGAGAAAGATGTAAAAGCAATCAGAATAATAAACAACGTCAGAGACAACTTAAACAACGACAAGACATGGACAATGATTACAAGTGGAAGTTTCGGAGA